>SDVV010038126.1:0-10766 GCA_016164225.1 Gammarus roeselii
CACCACCAACGCCACGACCACCAACGCCACGACCACCAGGGCCCCCGCGCACCTCAGCACCACCGCGCCCACCGAAACCACCGCGCAAACCCTCACCCTCACGACCACCAGCAACACCACGACCGCCAACACCACGACCGCCAGCAGAACCACGACCGCCAGCGACACCCCGACCATCAGCACCACCACGACCGCCAACACCGCGGCCAGTCGGAAGGCCAAGGCCGCCAGCACCACCAAGAACACCAACACCGCGACCACCAGCACCACCACGAAGACCCCTCCGGTTACCACCAACATCAGCCCCGCCATTGCCACCGCGGCCCCCACGACCATCGTCCCTCCGGCTGCCACCACCACCGCCTCCCCGAAGAGAGTCCCGCAACACTGCTCTTCTAGCAATCAACTCCTGACGCTGACGGTAGGTCAGGTCTCTCTGAACATACACAGATTCAAACTCGTCAACATGCATCAACCCCTTTGCAGCATTCAGCAATGCATACCTCTGCTCATCATTCTCAACACATGCTCTAAATAAACCATTAGCATTCAGACACTTCATGTTACTCAGTTCAATCGTGCCCACATTCAGAACTCCACAAATCCTATCAAACATTCTTTCCACCACCTCAGCATCACTAGATTCAAAACCTCTCATAACAACATACCTTCTACGACGCTTCTGATCATCCAGCTCTCTCAGCTCTGCACGCACCACCCCACCATTCACCAAACTGGACACTCTCTCCTCAGTTATACCCATCACATCTTCTGCAGATAGGCCGCCACTGACTCCACCACACACAGCAGCAGACCTAGCTACTCTCTCCTCAATCATCAACTCCACCTCCCTCACAGACAACTCAGCACCCCTCACGACAGCAGAAACACCTCCCACAGCAGATATTGCATCCAACCTCTCAGAAACTTCAGACAACCCCCTAGAGATTGATCCCACAGCAGCAAGCAGTCGATCAAATGCTGACAGAAGATCCGACTTACTTCCACCACCAATACCAGACACCACCCCGGGCCCACTCCTGCACCTGCAGCAAAAATACTTCACAGCATTCCCTCCCTCCCTACACACACAATTAATGACGCCCCTGTCAATCCCAACACATGCGGGATCTGCATGAAACTTACATCCACACAAGAAACATCCAATCGAGACGCCACCAACGATCCGGTCACAGAAGGAACAGCGCGCACCAACACCAGAACCACCAGAGTGAACAGAGGCGCCCGCAACACTGACACGCCTAGATGCACCAGGCCCCCCAGCATCTGCGCATACCACACCAGCACCGCAGACACTACCGGACGGCTGCAAAGGCAAGCAATGCAGATCCTCGTCATCCTCCGCAGCATCCAGCAACGCGATGAGAGAAGACACCGGCGACACCGCCCCATCACCCGTCTTGGAGTCACCACCGCGGCCACACGCAGCACCAGGTGAGCCGGGAGAAAGTTCATCCCAGTCTGTCTCCAGGCAAGCTTGGACCCCGGGAAGACACACATCCACAATGTTTGGGTCCCAGTCTGGATTGTTCTCAATCTCCCAGAGACCCACATTGAAGAGCTTGCGTTTTTGTGGCTTGCCAAAACGATCTTTGTTCTCGTGGTATGGGAACAAGTCCTCTGCCTTGAGGTTTCCTGTTTCTCTGGTACCATAGAAAATAGTAGATTACTTCTTGGGGGGTCCACCATTGGGCTCAGGTTCAAATGGCTCAATCCTTCCAGGCCAATGAGGATAACCCTTGACCTTGGCGAAGATGAAGTCGTACGGTTTGACGTCAGTCCCAGGCATGGTCGACAAAACACCTGACAGAACTCTCAACAGAAACTCGCGGCACCACCGCTCCACTGGCAGATGCAGCCAGCAAGCACGGCCCAGCCCCGCGCAGTCACCGCTTGGCACGGGAGCGTCAAAACACAAACTCCCGTCACCAGCAGCTATCAGCACAGGGCGTATACAAACGACACACCTGAACATGAGCCACAGAAACTGTTTGTTGCAGTCAGTATTCGGTACGGGAACAACTTCAATTTCCGAGTTGTTTACTAACACTCTCTTAAAAGGTTTTATTTTCAGAAAAAAATACCACATTAAAAAAAAATTTTTTTTTCCACAATAAAAGCGGTATCATCCGGTAAAACACTGATCAGTATGTGACCTCTTAAAAGGTTTTATTTTCAGTAAAAACAGACTAATGCAAATAAAATTTTCAAGGTACACCATAAGCAGCAGTTATTATTTGGCACGGGAGCGTCAAGATACAATGGTGTTGGATATGCATGAAATTTTGTTTGAATTTGTTTCCTGACCAATGTTGTTAGTATTCATTTGTGATATATTCAAGCAACCAACATTGGTTTGGGGTAGTTGTGGTGGTTCACGAAGAAGCAGCTGGGTTGGTGGGTGGATGATGTTGCGAGGCGGATGTAGAACAGGAAGCTATTGGCGACATGGGTTGCACGGCGGTTCGAGGAGTCGTCATCGGAACCGGCAAGGCTACAGTGCGCACGGAAGAGGAGCCATCCATTGGGGGGAGAAGTGCCGGGTTTTATTGCTAGAAGAAGAGTGCTCTTGTTAGATTAAAGTGACGAGTCCTTTTTGTTTACAGGAGTCAATGCCCTTCTGTATATTGACTCTACCTTAATTTTGCTGATTGGAGGGCAGTTAATGCATTGACACCCATGTGGTATATCTCTTTTCTTAAGGACACCAGCGCAATATTTTGCTTAGCGTGTCTATGTGCCACATCTGCACTGGTTCGCGCCAACGCGGCGCATATAGATTAAATTAGCAAACTCTTACTGTACCGATGAACGAGAGCGTCAGTCGGTCAAGTCCACGAGACTTTGGGCCAAAGTCGTGCGCGTCTCGTTCATTTCCATGCTCTGCTTGTTGACATGATTGACATGGGCACAGTTTTTCAAGATTAGTCCGGATAAACTTTCGACCAGCAAATTCATTTACAAACAGTCTCAGCAATAAAACACGGCAACAATCTATGACACAACAACACCTATCCTCAAAAAAACAAAAAGTTAAAACCTAAGTATGGTGGCAATGTTTGTCTGAAGTTAATAAATATAGTGTTTTTGTCAGTTGTGTGCACTAATTAGAGATACTGTGATTACTAATTCAGTTTAATCATACAAGCTACGCATGCATAGGTTATTTGTAGAAAATTATGTGATATAAAAACCCAAATGCAATGCTTACAAGTGATCAACTGTGCCAGGAAAAGACCAGACTCGATTTTTTTTTACTGCACATGCACTCCTCATGTGCCTTAACGGCAACCCCAAAGGACATTGTTGCTGGGGGTGGCTTTGGTTATTCCAAGCTATCAGCTACCCTGGTCAACCTATTCTTTTACCTATGCATGGGTTGCCCTGGTTGATGCTCATTTGAGTGAATAAATATATATTCCTGTGTATAAGTATATAAACTGTATTTGCGTGCACATGATACTTTTCTTTATGAGTTACATCTGTTCTTTGCAGACATTTTTTGCCAACTGTAACTTATGCCAAGTGGTCAGATTAAGTGCTTGTGCTTGCTAATTTACTAAAGCTTCCTTCAGACTAAGAGTATTGTGGCCACTGCACTGGGTGAGTTGTATTTGACTTGGGGTGCATTTGGGTTGTAGGTATTACATCAGTTTGGGTTGAGGATTTGCTTGATCAAGCATGTTTGGGGTCAATGGTTTCTGTCTTATTTTTGATATATTCTCTGTGCTTTGATATATTTGGTTGTGAATTTACTTTGCAGAAATTCTTATTAGGTTAATGATTCATTATAGCATTAAATATCATTTTTGCTTATTTTTTATTAATTTGCTGTTTTGTTACTGCTTTTACTTGATTCAGTGCTGTGGCTCATGTACGTTTTGCTTCGTTCATTGATAAGCCATTGGGATAAAGTCTTTCTTTCAGTCGCCCTTATTCACCTATTTTGGTACTTAATTTCCCCTTTTGCTTGCTTTTATTTTCACACACGTGGATCAGGCTTTGCTAGATATTCAGCTATGTACATTCACGAGTTATTTTTTAATTTTTCTGTTATTTGCTTTGCCTTTGGGGTGTTCTGGCATGATAAATAAGATCTATCTAGATTCAATTCAAGTAATTCTAAATAACGTAAATTTAAGTACTCCTCCGGGAACTCCAAAGGAAGCACTTCAGCTGACAGTGAACTGGTTGTTAATCTGTTTTCTATTATTTGTATTCCCTTACAGCTCCCTTCATCCTATACCTGTGCTACAAAATTTAGCTTTCAAGTTAGTATATCCATTGCTTTTTGTTTTAAATATAGGTGGTTCAGAGACTAATTCTTTCATGCCCTAATTAATTGCGCTTCCACTCATTTTGGCCGTGAACTAAATTTTAAAGTGGACACGTGTTGTCCCACCCGCATGCGCCACGGTTACCACATATGACGTTTTTTCAAAGGACTAGAGATCTGCGATTCTTAGATCATTGTGTGCACAGGCTATAACATGAGCCTCTCAATAGTGCCTGATTGGTGCATTTTGCTTGTCGGGGGACGTCATCCACCGCTCAGGTGCTATGCCCAAGATGTTGAGGTCAGGTGAAGCGTGATTGGTGGCAAACAATGTAGGCAACAACCCAGCTTGCTCAAACTTGGTCACAAGGGGACAGACGGCGAATCCGTGGCCGCACACCTCTCAACCAACACCTGTCCAGAGTAAACCAACTTGAGGGAAGTTGGTTTACTCAGAACGGGTATTGGTTGAGGGGTGTGTGGCCGAGAATTCGACGTCTGTCCCCTTGAGGGTGAAGGGTCAAACGGCAGATGATTGGTCTTGCTCACCTCCTCCTTTTCACAAAACAATACAATTGGCTAAAATGACAGGATATATCACTCCCATCGATAATTTTATGCACAGTATGGTTCATAAATTACAAATTAATATTCCCACTATCAACATTGGGATGTTCTATATATTTTGTCACACTTCATGATGACCAAAGTTGGATGGAGAACAACAACCAGAACAAAAGTTGCCAGACCTATGCAGAGCTGGCATAAAGTCAGTGCTACTTGGATCATAAGCATTTTTAACACCAAGGGTTCTTACCTGTGGTGCCTCTATATACATGCAACCTACAAAAAAGCAAAATTGAAAAAAAAAAATGGTTTTGCTGATACAAAGGTAAGAATGCTATAATGAGCTCGGATCACAGCTTCCGCCGAGATGGCATAGAAACCCATGGGCATAGGGTAGGGATCTATAGGCCACAGTAAAGAGATACTGTTGAAATATAGCTAAGACTGCTTGCCCAATTATGTTCTCTTCACATGTTTTTGGTAAATAATAAATCTCTAGATCCTGATCAAGCAGAACTTTGCCTCATAAGATGGATGTGTCACTTTCTCAGTGGCATGACCATCAGCTATGATCCCCCCAGCTCGTTCTAGTAGTTCTTTCACTATCCATTTTCATGGCACCCACCTCGTCCTTGAGCTGGATGGCCTTGAGTTTGTCTTCATCTGCAGTACTGCAGGGGCTTTTGTCCAGAGAAGTAGTCTGCAAGCGGTCATCACCACAAGCCAGTTTTCTGGCCTGCTTCTCTATTGTATCCACGGCAGCCTCCTGAAGGTAAACAAATCTGGATAATAATGCTTAGCAGAGTGTGCTTCAAATAAGCTACTGAAAAAGTAGACTACATACTTTTGAAGTTCAAGTAGGCTGCTACATACAATTTTATTTATTAGAGTAGCTACCTTTTCAACATGTTCAGAAGTCAAACTTACTTTCTATGGGGTAACTAGATAATGTGATTGCTTACAATAAATATGACTTGCTGAAATTGTTGTCAGGTTACAAATTTCAAATTGATCTGGAGTCTCCTTGTCTGGATGGATCTCCTCAACATTTAGTGTAAACATTATGGATGACATTGTCTATGCTATCTGAAAATTAATTGAACATGTAAACCATGTTTATCTGGGGGAACAATTATGGCTAGTTAGATGACCTAGAAAAATATTGAATGACACAGGATACTCCAATTTTTTGAGGTAGTTTAATACACAAAAATAATAACTATATTAATGCATGCACAAGCATTGAACCACATGACCTATAACTAAAAAAGTCAGATCAAATTGAAATAAAATTGAATTTGTTCAAGTTGAAGCCAGAATTAAATAGCTAAAGTCAAAAATAATTGATTGAATGGCCAAAAAACCACTCTTCCTAGCAGCAACATACCGCATCATACTTATCCCACGCAGCATAGTCACTGGAAAGTATTCTTTTTTTGCCCTCCTTGACTCCAGCCACTGATTGAGACTCCTTCTTCTGTGGGCCATCATCCTTGGAGTCTGTGGAGCTCAGACGACTGCGAATTGGGGCAGAATTCTGAGAAGAACAATTGAGGTTATAACAGTATATTCACAAAGAGCAGGAAGGATAATGAAAATATAGTGATGTAATTTCTCTATCTTTCAAAGGAGGGCAGCAACTCAGTGAAAACCAATTCTAGGTATCTTTAGCTAGGAGTGTGCTAGCAACAAGATGCCAGATGCCTAATGATAAAAATAAACCTAAGAAGAAGTAGTATACTAGTTACCACTTTAAAGAAGCCAATTGTAAACCAATCGACAGTCATAATATGAAATGTATTATTATTGTTGCTAGTCAACACAAAATGCACCAAATATGATCAACTGCATTCAATACGTAGCTTATGTCCAGGATCTTAACAAGCAGCTCTTTTAGCAAGAGCATGGAACATTCAATACCTATGGACATGCTAAGTACACCTCACCTTGATATTCGAAGAATGTTTTTCTTTTTGGAGTGCAAGTAACCGTTTGTCCTCTTTTTTTATATCTTTTTCCCAATTTTTAAGATCAGCTAAATAGTCTTGAATAGACTGGGCATCATCCCTTACACTCACAAGGTTGGCCACATTCATCTTGAAAGAATCACTTATACACCCAATGTCCCATACAAAAAATTTACTTTGTTCAAACTGGGTAGCTATGTGATTGTTCACTGCATAATCTGAAAAGTGATGATCAGTAGGGATCTTGATTATTGAAAATGTGGCACAGATTGTAAATATAACAGTATTTTGGATACTATACCCTAACAGTACAATACCTGTTGAACAACAGTCAACAAATCTCAATAACTTATGAACATCATCCAAAGCTATAACAATTTTTTCCCAGATAAAAATTAGAGTTAGCTACCCTTGAGGATTCATCAAACTGAAAATACACACAATTTGTAAGAGTAGCATTGACTGGGGTGACCCCCCTGATTGACAACATGAGGTGCCTCCACGCACCACCGTTTTGAGCAGCAAAGTGTCTGAAATCTCAAATTTGACCAAGAGACTTGAAAGAGCAGGTCGTTGGAAGTAGGTATCAGCTACTTGTAGAAATTGGTAAACTGAAGTAGTGTTCTTCATGAAGCTAAGAGAAAATTTTGGTTAAAACAAATCTATACAGTGGGTTGAGTTCCCAGTGGATTGTGACCAAATTTGTTGGTGTTATGAATATGTTGTAGTTTGCATGTAAGAAGGTTTATGGGAACTAATGTATATTTTTGTTAACAAAAATATAGCTATAGCTATATAGAAATGCAAGGAGTCACCATAGTTAGAAAGCTATTGGGGGTGACTCACTGGACCAATTTTGTTACTAAATATTTCATTTTTCCTTGATTGAGAGGTACTTCCATATTTCTCTTTACACATAAAATGTTGTCTGGAAATAAATGACCTGAATAAAAAGATACTTCAGCTAATTTGAAAATGCATAGCTAATTTCTTGATAAACCAGTGTTTATACAACAAGGTGCCATCACTAACAACACCATTCATGCATCTCCTGACCATATGACAGATTGATGGCAAGGCGCAATTTTACACTTCCCCTCCGCTGGCTATTGCATGACTGTTGCGACAAACTTGTTTACCAGACGTGTGTGATGTCTGTGTTTGGTTTCATTTACTGCCAATTTGCAGGAATGTTAAACTGTTGCCTGAACCATGCCAGAAGTAATTTAATATTGCTGTTTTGTAACTGTTGCATTCAAACCAAACACTGATGCACTTCATCTTGACTAATATTGACATTGTATTGTGAATCTTCATTTTTGTATTATCCCACCAAAATATGCAATATTGGTTTTACTTTGTTCCTCAGACAGTTGCAGATCTGGACCATTCAGTCAAATCAAATTACTAATTTCTTAATGATGTTGTTGTGCAGTAGTTAGGAATTTCCATGTCAGTTTGAATTAGTATGCTAAGGAGGGAAGTGCATGTATAGAATTTTAGCACAACAAATAGTAAGGAGATTTGTTTACGCACAATGTTCTGTCTCCGTGTGCAATGTTTTGGTGTATGCGATGGCAAATGCCCACCCAAGCTGTTCAAGAGGCAAGGTCATGGATTCCACAACCAACACCCACTCTGAGCATGGCAACCTTGGTTTTGACCACTTGGACCAGGCTCCTACCTAGGTTATAGAAAAAAAACTGAGCTTTGGGCATGCTGCTCTCTGGCTGGAACCCTCTACTGGCTTTCTCCACCCAAATAAAAACTGGGCACCTTGGGCATGCCTCTCTCTGGCTGGCACCCTGTTGGCTTTTCCACCCTAATTAAAAATAGCCACCCTACTAATCCTGGGTGTCCTCTGGGTTCAATTCTGGGTTTGACAAGCGCAGAGCCATGTTGTAACACAGGTCACCAATTCCAGGCCATATCACACACCTGGGCAACACCCATCATGAGACCTTAGATAGCAGAGGATCAACCCTGCATGCTCTCACCCTTTTCACAGACTTGAGACGGTTCCTGAACAGCCAAGCAGGATGCCCAGAAGTGGGTTTACACGCCAAAGATGCTGAAGTTGAACCTGCAAACAATGGGCCATAACATTGCCATTACATGAACACTTGAACATCCCCAGACCTCCTGCATGCCCCCCACCATCTTCAGTCCAGGCTAGGGAGCACACAAGGAAGCCACACTCACATTGGAAAGGTGTTTTTACGCGCACTTCTCAAGATTTCATGAATCTCACCTTTGCAGCCCCCCACAGCCCCGCCAACAGGGCACGCAGGCATGGGAGCGTGCCAGCCATCAAAAAGAACAGCACGGCACAAGCACTGCAGCAGGACACTAATCTGAATTTGCTTGATAGGTCAAAAGAGAACAAAACAATGAAGACAGTCAACAACTGCACACAACTGTCAGCAACACAAACAAAGCCACAAGATCTCATCAAATTGGGTCTAGCAAAACTCATACAACACAGCCCCCAACTCCTCCGCCAAGGTCATCTTGAAGTTGCAAAGTGAATCACACTGCACCACATCAGCGGGCAGCCGGTTACAAATCTGCACACAGCAAGAATAAAAGAATCTGCGTTTATAGTCCATCTGACAGCGAGGAACCACCAGCTTGAAAGAACGCCCATGTGTGCCAATATCTGGCGCTCTCTCAAACAGAGCAGACAAACCTGAATCAACAGAACAATGAAAAATCTTCCAACAAATAATCCTCTATTTATATGGAAGAAGCAACAGTGTCTCTGCTGTATCTAGAACAGAAGCACTTGACTTCCTCCCTCCTTTGCTGAACTAACATGGACTGAGTAGCGGAGTGTTGAAGAGATGCAGGGAGCAGATGACGTCGGCTACAGGGCTCTAGCTGGCCCATCCAAACAAGAGAGAGAGCTCTAGCTGGCCCATCCAAACAAGAGAGAAGCAGTGAAGATGGTGATTGCATCTATGACTGTTGGCACCCATATGGCCGCACCCCAGCAAGTGTAATGTATCGTTTTAATTGGATGAACTCCTGGGAGAAAAATTGACCAATCCATGCTCAACAAGAAATCAATACTATAAAGAAATATTCAACTACTCCATGTTCATTTTATTAAACAAAAATCATGCTTTTACTGTAAATAAAACTTTTTAAGAGGTCACATACTGATCAGTGTTTTACCGAATACTACCGCTTTTATTGTTGAAAAAAAAAAAAGCTCCTTCTTTAATGTTGTTGGTCTTTTCTGAAAATAAACCCTTATAAGAAAGTGTTAATAAGCAACTCGTAAGTTGAAGTTGTTCCTGTGCCAAGTGCTGACTGCAACAATCAGTTTTTGTGGCGCAGGTTTGGGTGGCTGTCGTTTGTGTGCGCCCTGTGCTGATAGCTGCTAGTGACGGGAATTTGTGTTTTGACGCTCCCGTGCGTCGACCATGCCTGGGACTGACTTCAAGCCGTACGACTTCATCTTCGCCAAGGTCAAGGGTTATCCTCATTGGCCTGGAAGGATTGAGCCATTTGAACCTGAGCCATTTGAACCTGAGCCATTTGAACCTGAGCCCAATGGTGGACCCCCCAAGAGGTACCCTATTATTTTCTATGGCACCAGAGAAACGGGAAACCTCAAGGCAGAGGACTTGTTCCCATACCACGAGAATAAGGAGCGTTTTGGCAAGCCGCAGAAGCAAAAGCTCTTCAATGTGGGTCTCTGGGAGATTGAGAACAATCCAGACTGGGACCCAAACATTGTGGATGTGTGTCTTCCCGGGGACCAAGCTTGCCTGGAGGCAGACCGGAATGAACTTTCTCCTGGCTCACCTGGTGCTGCGTGTGGCCGCGGTGGTGACTCAGAGACGGGTGATGGGGCGGTGTCGCCGGTGTCTTCCCTCATCGCGTTGCTGGATGCTGCGGAGGATGACAAGGATCTGCATTGCTTGCCT
>SDVV010038127.1:0-10766 GCA_016164225.1 Gammarus roeselii
GTGTCACTATCCTTGTCGTTGCTTGTGAAGGACGAGGGGTGACGAGGTGTGAACATTGACGTAAAGGCACTCACTGCGTGTCACTATCTTTGTCGCTGCTTGTGAGGACGAGGGGTGACGAGGTGGGAACATTGACGTAGAGGCTCTCACTGCGTGTCACAATCCTCGTCGCTGCTTGTGAGGGACGAGGGGTGATGAGGTGTGAACTTTGACGTGAAGGCTCTCACTGCGTGTCACAATCCTCGCCGCTGCTTGTAAGGACGAGGGGTGACGAGGTGTGAACATTGACGTAAAGGCACTCACTGAGTGTCACTATCCTTGTCGTTGCTTGTGAGGGACGAGGGTGATGAGGTGTGAACTTTGACGTAAAGGCGCTCACTGCGTGTCACAATCCTCGTCGTTGCTTGTGAGGGACGAGGGGTGACGAGGTGTGCACATTGACGGGAAGGCGCTCACTGTGTGTCACTATCCTTGTCGTTGCTTGTGAAGGACGAGGAGTGACGAGGTGGGAACATTGACGTGAAGGCGCTCAATGGGTGTCACTATCCTTGTCGTTGCTTGTGAAGGACGAGGGGTGACGAGGTGTGAACATTGACGTGAAGGCGCTCAATGGGTGTCACTATCCTTGTCGTCACTTGTGGAGGACGAGGGCTGACGAGGTGTAAACATTTTAGTAGAGGGAGGCACTCGAACAGCCAGCGCATGTAATAGGCCTATTATTTGCTGCAAGGGAGAAGGCAATACCAGCATTGAGGCGTAGGCTCCGAATGACAGGGCATGACACTATAAGGACACATAGGCCGGTACACTTTATGGTCACTTCCATTCAACTGCCACCATAAATTTCGGTAGTGCAATACACATCTTGATGTAGAAAAAAATGTTCTTTTTTATTTTGGTTGTTCTTTCATTGACGTGTGTCTCTGCGGACCGTATTTAGATATGTAAAACGGCGGAGCAAACTCCCTGACACAACTCTCTTGACGGAACCAACGGCACTGCCAGACAGTATCAAATGCTAGGGATATAGCAAAGAACACCGCTACAGAAGAATGAGCTCCAGTCGCGTCAAGGGATTCTAAGTTGAGTGGCCAGAACGAAAACCACTCTGGCAAGGGTCGAGGCCGTCTTCAAGCTCCAGGAGTCTCTGAAGGTGCCATGTGACTATCTTCTCCATGGTCTTGCACATTCAGTTAGAAAGGGCAGTAGGGCGAAAGGATTCAGGGTCAGTGGCCCCTTTGCCTAGCTTAAGGATAGGAACCACAACGGTCTCACAACACTGCACTGGAAAACCCATCTGCCAAATATAATTGAAATATGACAATAGCAGAGGAAGTTTGGTCTCTGGGATGTGCGGGAAAAGCACAAATGGGCTGCAGTCAGGACCAGGAGACTTTGAGGTGGAGGATGCAATGACACTGCGCAGTTCTGGAAGTGCGAGTTCTTTATTTCACCATTTAAGATGAAAGGCAGGAGTGAAAAATAAATTGGGTTCTGTTCAGATGCAGTCTTCATGGCACTGAATGTGATATCGGGAGAGTGACCATCACTCCTCCTGCTGTATTGACATGCCAGGACATTTGCCACATCCTTGGTCTGAGAGACAACTGTATCATTCACCTTGAGGAGGAGGATTCTACGAGGCCGCGAGTCTCGCAGCTTTCTCACCCGAATCCAGACGTCACTGGAGCGGGGGCGAGAGGTGGTGCTAGAAAATGAAAAAAATCCATCTCTCTGCCCTGGCTTCCATTTGGGTTTTCAGTGATATGGTCATCGTTTGCTGTACGCAATCCTAAGAATCATGTTACCTAGGTGACGATCGTAACGTTGCGGGCACGGGCTTTGGCCGTGACTGAAACTTGGCAGGCAGGGGTCCACCAAGGTTTACAGTGTGCTTCCGAGTCTTGGATCTCTCAGATGTCCTGATGATATGCTTGGCACTACTCAAGATGCTAGCTTTAACCAGCCTGCATGCCTGAGATGGTGAAAGGAAGAATTTGATAGTGGGAAGAGTCAGGTTAGTCGCATAACCGTTCCCGTCAGTAGAACTCAACCACCACCGACTGAGGGGCTCAGTAACGGGGGCAGAAGTATTTGAATCTTGCGCAATGGGGAAGTGATCACTCGAGAAAGAGTAGACTGCGGGTGCCACGCAAAGCTCGGAGCAAGATCTGTGGTTGTGATGGTCACATCGATGTGTGTTAAAGTACCGTAGCGAGCAAATATTCGTTCATAGTTAGTCTGTAACCCGGAAAACAAATTCGACTTTCTCTACGTGGAATTTACCTTCATAAAAAAATTCTAAAGGAATTATGCGTGTACAAAGCTTTTTAATGAGTAATATTAATCAAATTTCCGATGAGTTCAAATATAGAGCGAAAAATGGACGTTGATGGTTTCACTTAGTTGTAAATCATAAACGAATTTTCGCTCGCTACTGTACCATTTGTAAGAGTATACGTTGGTTCTCCGGAATCGAGGAGAAAGAGGTCGGTGTTGGTTATCCAGGCATCAAGTAACTGGCCTCTGAGGTCTGCAAAGGATGAACACTATGAGAAATGATGTGCAATAACATCAGCCCAGATAACAAAAGGACGAGGGAGTTGAGGCGGCAGTTAGAGTATGTCTCTAGTGAGATTTCCTGTGCCAAAGGCTGGGGGCTTGTAGAGGAAACAGACAGTGATGCAACATGAATGAAGGTGGATCTGTACAGCACACGCCTCCAGTTCTAACTCAATAGAAACTGGCAGGCATGGGATGTCTAAGCGAATAAAGACACAGACACCACCTCGAGAGCCCTCAGGCCTCTCCTTACGAGGTGCTGGTGACTGGTAGTTTGCGAACTTTACTGGTTTATTATTTTGAAGCCATGTCTCCTGGAGGCAAACTACATCAGGGTGGACGCTGTCCATGACAACGTGGAGGTCTATAAGATGAGGATAGTATCCCTTGGTATTCCATTGCAATCCCTATAGCTATTTGCTATAGGGATTGTGTCTACCTCTACAAAACACTGCACCTTCTCAGTCATAGTTGAACACCGCAACAAGCGAATAGTTACAGGGCGCAGTTGTCGTAGAACATGCAATATACTTGATTTCTCCAAATTGGAGACAGGTGATGCACAGAAAACAGGAGCAGGACTGCTGGGTGGATGCAGTGAGTACGCCGGGATTGCTTGAGGGAGCAGTTCGGCACGACAAGAGAGGCGATTTCCTTGGAAGACACCAAAGAAAGCAGGTATAGTATGAGATAGCCGAGCAGGGGCAGTTGTCGCGCTGATTGAGACTGATTATGTTTGCTCTCTGAAAAAGCACGTTTTTGTTGTCACTGACCTGCTGTGATCCGACTGGAGTGTTCTCCACTGTCTCGCGGAAGATGACAGTCCTCATATTGTGCCTCAGACAGCGTGTTGGCATACGAGGTATGATTATTGCGCTGACTGGTTACTGAAGATGGTTCTTAAGTTGAAACAGACTGAGACTGAGATGCTGAGTAACGTGCCATGAGCTGTAATAGAGTGGGAAACAGGAACAGGGGGTGCGACATGCTGTAGGATGGAATGCGGGCGGGAGGTTGTGCAGAATGAGATATTGGTGCCAGAGCAGATGAAAAAGTAGCAGCAGGGTGGCGTTCAGGGTTTGCACCGGCAGGCGTTGCCTGCGCCAATGGGTCTTGACAGACACGGTCTCTGGCCTCCATGATATTGATGTCAAGTTTCACTTTCAAGCGGCATATCTCCTATTCATCGGTTAGACAGCTTTTGGAAGCAGCATCGTGGTTCCTTTTGCAGTTGGGGCATTTGGGAGCTTCCTCTGAACAGTCAGCACGGGCATGTCTCTTCTGTCCACAGTTTCCACAAATGATACCTCCGTGACAAAACTTGGCCTGTGTCTCCACCGAAGGCAGTTCCCTCAACGGAGTGGTGTTGGGTAGTATGGTCTACATAATAGATGTTGTAACCAGCGTTTAGTGTCTCTGGGCAGCTATCTTTGAGGAAGGTCAGCACATACAAAAGAGAATTTGCCCTAGATGGGTCCTGATGAATTTTTCGAGCTCCCACAACCCCACATGGGTGAAGCCATTCCAGGATATCCTCAAAACTCTCGCCTGAAAATTCTGTACCATAAATCTTTCCATACACGGTTTGGCTTGCCCAGGCCACAGATGGAACCATTGTAATGTTGTTGCAAACTACTTCAGTTTTCATCAGTTGAATGACCTGCTCACGAGACTTGGTGACAATTAAGATTTGATTTGATCCTCAGTTTCATCAGAGCGTCAACGCGAGTCATAATAGGCTCCCTCGTAGGGCTCGATGATCAAGGATTCCAGTAGGCTCGCACGCCTCAGTGTGCGAGAAAAAAAACTCTTTTAAAGTTAGAAAAATTTGAAACATTTAGCAATGTCAGACGCAGGCTGGTGCGCATAAAAAAAACGCTTAGATGAAACGGACCTCCGCTCCCAATCATTTATAACTTCAAGAGTAGTATGTCCGCCCGCTAGTGCACACAGGTATCATCGTTGGGACTGGTACAAGGTTTAGGGCTACATGGACAAAGTCAGCTCCGGCAGCAACGCAACACAATGTTTACAGCTACGCAGTCTAGTTAAGTAGAGGTACAATTTAGTCTTTCAGGTAAGATAAAGACTCAGACAAAACGAATCCCCGCCTCCAATCACTCAGAACTCCAAGAGTAGTATGCACGCGCGCCAGTGCGCACAGATAGTATCGTCAAAATTGGTACAAGGTCTATGGCTTCACGGATTAGATCAACTCCAACCGCAACGCGTCACAAGGCTTATAGCTACGCATTCCAGGTCAACCCCAGAAACTACATATGGTCCGTGCGCGCGCGAGCGAGCACAGACTGAAGAAAAAAACACCTATTCACAAAATCACAAACAGAAATTCTCGCACAAATATGCTAGCATTATTATACATGACAAAATTGTGGATTGTAAAGAAGAAAGTAAGGGCAGGTTCGTCACGGGCAGAAAAACTGTTGGGATTATTCATTTCACACTCATTGTTTAGGGATAAGGTGTGGGCGGGGGGGGGGGCAGAGGTCCCTTCAGTCCCAATAGAGCCCGATGAATCCCGGAGAGTAACCCAAGTCCCCCGGATCTTCTAGGGCTCCCCGGGTCCCTCGAGACCCCTCTTCTCAGCTCATCTCGGCTTGTCTCGAATCATTTCGGCCAGTCTCGGCTCGTCGTGACCAACTCTACTCGCCTCAATATGTTTCGACTGATCTCGAGGCCTTTCGACCAGCCTCCACGCTGTTCTTCCCCTCTGCGCTAGTAATCATGTGGACTGTAATAAACAAAAAAAATTCTCAAGAATTTTAAGGTGGGAGTGGGGTGGCAAAGGTGTATCGGGTCCCAAAAGAGACCGACAAAACCCTGATGGTAACCCAAGTCCCCCGGGTGCCCCGAGCTCCCCGGGTTTCTTCGTCTTAGCTCATCTCGGTTTGTCTCGAATCATTTCGGCCAGTCTCGGCTCGTCGCGACCAACTCGACTCGTCTCAACATGTTTCGACTGATCTCGACGCACCTCGACCAGCCTCGACGCGACCCTCGCCCTCTGTGCCAGTAATCCTCGGACTGTATTAACTACTTGTTCAACTCAAGCATTTACATATATACATTTTTATGTGTATGGGTTTTACAGCGTGCGGGAGGGAAACAGGGGTCCAAGGGTTTAGAGGGGCCTCAAGCGGGTCCCAAAGTTCCTCAAGAGGGTCCCAAATGGTCTCAAGGGTGTCCCAAAGAGCCTCGGAAGGGTCCAAGTGGGCCCCCATATATCCTCCTGGCCTTCCAAGTCCCCCGGGTTCCCGAAACCCCCGGGTTCCCCGAGTCCCGCAGGTCCCACGTGTACCCCCCTTCCCGAGTGACCTAGTCTCAACCAGCCTCGGTTCGTCTCGACTCGTCGCCTCGCCAGTCGACTCGCCTCCACTCGCCTCAACCTACCTCGACTCGCCGCGTCCCCTCCACGCACAGTGCTATCCAAGACTTTCACTCTCTAAGATCAACAGCAACGTTATTTCATCATTTAGCCATCGAAACGCCTAGCTGTGCTCGGATATTTATTAGGCGCCCGGGAGAGTGCAAATTCTTCCACCGTAGGTTGGACTAGACTAACTAACACACCGCATAGTCCACCTAGGGCCCCAGCGGGCGTCTAACGATACATATTTAAATAACTAATCCGAAATTGATCAACATGAAAAAACGGCGCAGATAAAAAATAGAGCCCACGAAATAAGGAATAATAAAAAACTAAATTAAAGTGTTGACGATCTATAAAATGAATAATCATCCATCCACCCCAATGACAATTAAGAGACTACCAGATCTTTTGTGGTCATCCTCCTCTACCTCACGCATATGCTATCAATTTCTCGAGCATCTTTGAGTGGATTCAGGCGAGACAGATTTGTTTTAGCAGCCCCTTATGAAGGTTCCACACTTGCAAAAAAGTTTTCTCGTACAGATGCAGGTAGACTGGACAGGCACTCTGGAGAGGTGAGGTCAATTTTAACCACAAGCATGTGTCGAGGTTTGGAAACGTGAGAAACGGTGATTGATGCAGACTCCGGAATTAGGAGCACATCCTGGCTGTGTAGCAAAGCTGTATTAAGGGGCACTGCATTTTCTTACAGCACTCCATTGACTTCAGAGTATAAACTATTCATGCTGGAACTTGACTTCGTAAAGAGATTCATGAGAGTGAGGCTATACATGGGGCTTCTTAGCTGTTCTTACTTATCTTGGTTGTAGTACTCTACCTCGATGTTCAAGCAGCTAATAAAGTCCTGATGTCTCCTGGGATTACAGCAGCTCCAAGGTTTGCAATGACAGCATTTGCATTGATATCGGACAACTTAGATTTTGCTATCGATTTTCAGTTTTCTTAATAGCTACCGCCCTACGGGGGAGTCTGCATTAACTTCGCGTTGGGACTCCGGTGGAACATGGAAGCAACTACTACTACTACTTCTTTATAGCTGACCAAGTAGCAGTTCTGGCTTCGTAGTAGTGTTCTGGACCAGTGCAAGCCTGGTGTTCTGTCTGGTGCTAATTCACTAAGTCTATGGATGTTGAGTGGTATAATTTCAGTAAGCAACACAAAGCTGTTTCTACTTTTTGTCTACTTACACTCACTGCACTTCACCAGTTGTTGACAACTCGCCCCATTTATATAGCATAGGTTAAATTGGAAACCATGTGTGTCACACAGTTTTTACGAAAACCGAGTTTTGCCGGTTTATTACCCATCAGCCGCCTCGTCGTCGAGCAAGTTCTCATGATACTTGATATCTATTGACTGTCGATACATGTGGTATGATACATAATATATATTGACTGTCGATACATGTGGTATGATACATGATATATATTGACTGTCGATACACGTGGTATGATACATGATATATATTAACTGGCGATACATGTGGTATAATGCATGATATCTATTAACTGGCGATACATGTGGTGTGATACATGTATCTATTAACTGGCGATACATATGGTATGATGCATGATATCAATTAACTGGCGATACATGTGGTATGATGCATGATATCTATTAACTGTCGATACATGTGGTATGATACATGATATATATTAACTAGCGATACATGTGGTGTGATACTCTCTATTAACTGGCGATACGTGTGGTGTGATACATGGTATATATTAACTGGCGATACATGTGGTGTGATACTCTCTATTGACTGGCGATACTTGTGGTGTTATACATGATATCTATTAACTGGCAATACATGTGGTGTGATACATAATATATATTAACTGGCGATACATGTGGTGTGATACTCTCTATTAACTGGCGATACATGTGGTGTTATACATGAAATCTATTAACTGGCAATACACGTGGTATGATACATGATATCTATTAACTGGCGATACATGTGGTATGATACATGATATCTATTAACTGGCGTTACATGTGGTGCGATACATGATATCTATCAACTAGCGATACATGTGGTATGATACATGATATCTATCAACTGGCGATACATATGATATGATACATGATATCTATTAACTGGCGATACATGTGGTGTGACACATGATATCTATTAACTGGCGATACATGTGCTATGATACATAATATCTATTACCTGGCGATACATGTGATGTGATACTCTCTATTAACTGGCGATACATGTGTTGTGATACATGAAATCTATTAACTGGCAATACACGTGGTATGATACATGATATCTATTAACTGGCGATACATGTGGTATGATACATGGTATCTATTAACTGGCGATACATGTGGTGTGATACATGATACCTATTAACTGGCGATACATGTGGTGTGACACATGATGTCTATTAACTGGCGATACATGTGGTATGATACATGCTATCTATTAACTGGCGATACATGTGGTATGATACATGATATCTATTAACTGGCGATACATGTGGTGCGATACATGATATCTATTAACTGGCGATATATGTGGTGTGATACATGATATCTATTAACTGGCGATACATGTGGTATGATACATGATATCTATTAACTGGCGATACATGTGGTGCGATACATGATATCTATTAACTGGCGATACATGTGATGTGACACTTTCTATTAACTGGCGATACATGTGGTGTGATACATGATATCTATTAACTGGCGATACATGTGGTGTGATACTCTCTATTAACTGGCGATACATGTGGTGTGATACTCTCTATTACCTGGCGTTACATGTGGTGTGATACTCTCTATTAACTGGCAATACATGTGGTGTGATACTCTCTATTAACTAGCGATACATGGGGTGTGATACTCTCTATTAACTGGCGATACATGTGGTATGATGCTCTCTATTAACTGGCGATACATGTGGTGTGACACTCTCTATTAACTGGCGATACATGTGGCGTGACACTCTCTATTAACTGTCGATACATGTGGTGTGACACTCTCTATTAACTGGCGATACATGTGGTGTGACACTCTCTAGTAACTGGCGATACATGTGGTATGACACTCTCTATTAACTGGCGATATATGTGGTGTGACACTCTCTATTAACTGGCGATACATGTGGTGTGACACTCTCTATTAACTGGCGATACATGTGGTGTGACACTCTCTATTAACTGGCGATAAATGTGGTGTGACACTCTCTATTAACTGGCGATACATGTGGTGTGACACTCTCTATTAACTGGCGATACATGTGGTGAGACACTCTCTAATGTAATGCGAGTGTGTCACCATAATTCTGGCAACGGCTTCTTGATGTGGGAAAAGGGGCGTGGTATTTGAAGTCTGGTCATGACGGTCACGTACAATGAGCTCGAGGCATCGAGTTTACGTGTAGAGGGGCGACAAGGAGCTGTAGCTACTGACACTAGGAAGGGAGCAAGACCGAGATAATAACACCGAACGTTACGCCGGGCGGTCACGAAGGCCAGGCCCAGGCTTTGAGGAAGAGCCAGGCGGACTAGGAGAGGGCCAAAGTAGCAATGGGTGGAGGTACGTATGTGTAATAATATCGCGTGCAAGGTGGAGGAAACAAAGAACTTTTGCATTCCTAGGCATATCTTTGCAGTGTCGAGGCATATCTTTCCAGTGTCGATTTAGAAAGAGTAGTTTTTTTCTGTTTCGAGGGTGGGCTGCTTCTGCGGGTCAAGACGGCCCAACCTCGGCTCAAGATTGACGAGCTGATGCCCTGGGCCGTTCCTTGGGCGAGATTCCGCAAACAAACAGCATTAGCTTTACAATTGTTGATCGGATTGACGGTCTGGCCATCGTTATAAACGCTCCACTTGCGATGCCTGGCGCCACTAAGGGGAAGATGCAGTTACTGCACATTCAACATCAGGGCTCGAAGCGGGCCCGGCACTGACCCCTAAGTAGAGTATAAGGATATAAAACGCGGATTTTATCCGGTCTACGGGAGTTTGCACATTACATTTCAGCAGCGCGTTGGTGGTCAGCGCGACCTTGGGGCGACTATGTTGGTTGAGTTGGTGGTGGGGTAGGGATTGGCCGGAGTCAGAGGCGCAAAGGTGGGGGGCACGAAAAGGGAACTGAGGTGGGTGACTCATTCAGACAAACGGACAGCTTTAGGATTATTCGTTTGCTAATAGGCTATATACAAAGTTTGTTTACACATGGACTACCTTTGGTATTCGCATTTCAATGCTGGTCATACAGTATTGCAATTTCATTGCATGTCAGGTTGCATATATGCATTTTCAATGCTAGTCCTCTGAATGTTTAGGGTATTGATAACATACATTTATAAGGTATTTTTTATTGGCAATAAATATAACAGTTACATAGTAATTTACATGCAGTATTAAAGAATAAAACCCCACACTTTCTTGCACGAATGTTGATTTCCGGATACGTTCATGATGAATTTTTCATCCTTGATATCCTTTCTACATCGTTCGCTGTTGATCAATTTACACGTGACATAGATTCAATTAGTTTATTGTTATTTTCTGCGATTGTATCATTTTTATCTACGATATTCACCATGGTTTTCTTTTCGTTTGAAATATATGCTGTCATATTATGACCAAATGTCACATCGCACGTGATTTGTTCATTTATGTATGAGCTTATTTGTAGATCGATTGAATAGAAAATAAACAGCAATGATATAATAACAGTTATGATATATATATCTTTAGACGGTGTTCTGAAAAACGTGACATCTCCATGCCTGCTAATGTTCTAATGTTTTATTTAGAGCTCAGTT
>SDVV010038128.1:0-10766 GCA_016164225.1 Gammarus roeselii
ATTATTCCCAAAGCATCTAAGAATCAAACTGGGATGGGTGTTAGTGCAATTCTGACACAAATAATCTTTCTTTAGCATGGAAGGTGCTTATCTACCGTGAAACGACGCATGAAATCAAGTGGTTACACTTGGCAGATTAATAAACCAAGCTGGTCTTCGGGACACGAGATTAACAAACTACTGTCCAGGTGACCGTATAGAAGAAGAAGAACTACTCGCCCCTTAGATAGGACTTAATGAGAAGAGAAGTGATGTGCAATCTACTCTCAGTACTCTAGGCGAATGCTCTACTTCAGTGCAAACCGGGAAAAAAGCCCGTTGATTAAAGCATCGACAAGGGTATGACAAACGAGCTGACCTGCTTCGCAGCGGCTTGGACGGATGAAAAATAGTTTGGAACCCTCTGAGAAATAATGCATTGGAAAAAAGTATTGAATAATGTAATAGAGATGGTCCCTGTTTAATTGACGACTATTAGAAATTCAATTCCTTACAACAGAATCTCTTTACTATTAACCTTTCGCTGTCTCTTGGCATCCATACATTCAATATCCTCTCTTTGGCCCAACATATTTTTCATCAACAACTACACTTCCAATTTATAATGATAAAAATTGATTATCACACAAACCTACTACATACTGATTAACCTATCACATATTGATTAACCTATTGCACACTGATGTAATCAATTGTCATGCCCTGTACGAGGAAACACGAAGGAATTCGTTATTTTTATTCTTTCCAACCTGATCATTCTCAGCTCACCATTTATGTTGTTTTTTATTCATATTTTTTATTCATTAAAGCCTATAATACTCACTTTCGTAAAACAAATAAAAACTTCGAACGGAAATATTTAAACTCAATTCCTTTGGCAGTTGGTCTCTTCAGCAGAGACGAACCATTCTCCACTTCTTCCCCGAGTTTGTGCTTTTAATCCCCATCAAATGATTAGTACAAACAGTGGGTTCGATTCACGACAAATGGAATGTTGCTTTGCTGCCGCATGGAATGAAATATAAACGGATTTTCTACTTCAATATAATTAGCAAGATAAACAAACACTGATTGTTTACGCACTTATTATTAATTGGCGCCACTAAAATAAATGAATTCATTTTCACGGTTAATAAATAAAACTAATAAAACAACATTATAGAGCCAGTGGGCGTATAATGTTATATTGATAATAACACAAGTTTAACAGCCGAAGTGCAGATTGTGTGAAATGGTTTCATTCGCTGTGGGCTGAAATTTGTATGGTCAACTGAAGTAGTTTTTATTACGAAAAATTGTGTATCAACATGATTGCTTCTCTCACTGTTTCTAAGCTCAAAACAGGGAAAAAATATAGGTTTATGTTGCGACGGCGTCATACGTACGGGTTACATTGATAGATGTAATCAATTTTTTAACCAGTATAATTTGTTGAGAATGTTCGACACATACGCATTATAAAAAGGATGACGACATGAGAATCAATGACATATGGGCCTTATAAAAAGAATGACGTCATGAGAATGTATGACATATGGGCCTTATAAGAAGAATGACGTCATGAGAATGTATGACATATGAGCCTTATAAGAAGAATGACGTCATGAGAATCTATGACACATGGGCCTTATAAGTAGAAATACGTCATGAGAATGTATGACATATGGGCCTTACAAGAAGAATGGCGTCATGAGAATGAATGACATATGGGCCTTATAAGAAGAATGACGTCATGATAATATATGACATATGGGCCTTACAAGAAAAATGACGTCATGAGAGGCCTCAAGCAATGATGCCTCTACTATTATATCCAGAAATAGAATAATCTAAGATAGTTACCATGTACACTATTATTTATCATGGGTGTATGTCTTTCGAATAAGCATGAGAACATATATTTCGATAATACCTTCTGATGCCCTATAGAGCGATTTCAAAAATATACCTACACGATGTATCATTTCAGATTACAAACATTGGATCTAGCGTATGGAGTGTTTGCGTTTATAAAATGATGTTTGCTTACAAAAATATTATAGAAAATGAATTAGTCTGGATAATTAGCTAGAAAATGGATAATATCTAATTCATATAAAATGAATTAGACATTATCCAGCTGACAGAGGGACAAACATGGACATTATTCAGCTGATAGATGGACAAACATGGACATTATCCAGCTGACAGAGGGACAAACACGGACATTATCCAGCTGAAAGAGGGACAAACATGGACATTGTCCAGCCGACAGAGGGACAAACATGGATATATATATTATTCTGCTGACAGAGGGACAAATATGGACATTATCCAGCTGACGGAGGGACAAACACGGACATTATCCAGCTGACAGAGGGACAAACACGGACATCGTAACTCTCCAAGTAATTCAAATTACATTACATTTACCACTTCAGATGCAAGTTAAAGTTATCATTAACTTAAATTAGAACGTTCGGCGTTAGGCACCAGCAGGGCAATTGAATTGTTCTTTGTGTGAGTTATGCAGACGGCCTATTGTTGTATCCAGCAGCGTATATAGGCCTAATTGCTTTGCTTTGAACATATATTTAAATATTTACGTACATAGACGACCAACACGCAACCCATTTCTCTACTATACGCTTCAGTTCTCTTCAACTTCGAGCTTATTTTAATAAATTAATAATAATTTTTGTCTGCGTTGTCAAGAAGAGATTCATTGCTCACTTGTTGTTGGAATGTTTTAATTTAAAATGAATATTGGAGGGGTCTAAGCTACTGTGAAGGCAGAGAGGGTCAGATACAGATGGGGGCTTAGTGGGAGCTGCTGGAAGCCTAGTGGGAGCTTAGTGGGAGCTAAATGGGAGCCAACTGGGATCTTAGTTGGATCCTAATGAGAGCTTAGCTAAAATTTTGCTAAATGTTAGTGGTATCTATGTATGGGCTTGGAATGACCTTAGTAGGAGCTTAGCGGAAGAATAGTGGAGTGTTTGTTTGAGTTTAGCGGAAGCTCAGTGGGAGCGTTAGTTGAGATTAGTGGATTCTTATCTGGAGCTTTGCGGGAGCTTAGTCGGAACCATTAGAATCTTCATGGGAGCTTAGTGGAAGTTAACTGGTATTGTTAGAGACTAAAGTTTTTTTACGATAACATAGTGGAAACTTAGTGGTTGCTTATTGGGAGCTTAGTAGGAGCTTAGAGGGAGCTTTGTTAGATTGTGTGTGATCATAGTGTGAGCTTAATGGAAGCTTGCTGGGATTTATGTGGGTGCTTAGTGAGAGCTTGGAAGGAGCTCAGTCCCTGTTGAGGGGGAGCTAAGTGGCATAAGTTGACTCAAGTATGGACCAGTTACTCACCGGAACTAGAAATTGATGAGCCGTCCACGGAGCGTGACTCAACCATTTTTATAGGAGCTTATTTTGCGTACCGCAGATTGACCATCATTGCTCGAGCGGAATAGTTCAGTCATGTCACTCTAGTATAGAAGTTTATCAATATCACAAGAGCAGAGCAGTTTAGCCTCGTCACTCTAACAGAATGGATTAACATTATGAGTATTTTAATTATTTTTATTATTACTATTAGTATTATTATTATTATTATTATTATTATCATTATTATCATGCTTATTATTATCATTATTATTATAATTATTATTATTATTATTATTATTAATATTAAAAACTTATTTATTTCCTTTATCTACCAATGGGTTTACAATTCTTAATTATAAGCCATGAACTTTATTATCTAATACACTCTAGTGAAGCAGATTAGCCTTGTCATTCAATTAGAGCACCATACCCTTGTTATTCTAGTAGAATAGATCAACCTTGTCTCTCTAGTAAAAGTTGATTTGCCTTGTCACTCTAGAAGAGCAAAATAGATTTCTTTCACTAGTAGAGCAGATTTGCCTTGTCACTCTTGTTGAGCAGATTATTCTTGTCACTCAAGTAGAGCATATTAGTCTTGTCGCTCTCGTGGGGCAGATTAACCTTGTCACTCTATTAAAGAAAATGAACCTTGTCACCCTCTTAAAATAAATTAGTTATGTGACTCTAGTTGAGCAGCTTAGCATTGTCACTCTAAAAGAGCAGATTAACCCTATCACTCTAGTAGAGCAGTGAAGTCTTGTTGCTCTAATGGAGCAGATTAGCCTTGTATTAGAGCAGATTAACTTTGGTACTCTAGTAGAACAGATAAGTTCTGTCACTCTAGTAGAGTGACAGCCATGCCAATCTATTAGAGCATCTTAGTCCGCGCACACACAGAGAATGATAGAATGACAAATTCATTTTATAACGCTAACATTGTTTTGGGGTTAGTAAGACCATACATTGGTTAGCACTACCAAATTCTATCATTTTGCCGCTCGGACAGCATATGACAAACATCTCAATTGAAGCTGAGCATAATCTATTCATCCTCGACAGCCCAGGTCAACCATCCTCTCTGAAGCAGCCATGACCAACCATCCTCTCTGAAGCAGCCCTGACCAACCATCCTCTCTGAAGCAACCATAGCCAACCACCCTCTCTGAAGCAGCCCTGGTTAACCATCCTCTCTGAAGCAGCCCTGACCAACCATCCTATCTGAAGCAACCATGGCCAACCACCCTCTCTGAAGCAGCCCTGGTTAACCATCCTCTCTGAAGCAGCCCTGACCAACCATTCTATCTGAAGCAGCCCTGGCCAACCATCCTCTCTGAAGCAGTCCTGGCAAACCATCCTCTCTGAAGCAGCCCTGGCCAACCATCCTCTCTGAAGAAGCCCTGGTCAACCATCCTCCCTGAAGCAGCCCTGACCAACCACCCTCTCTGAAGCAGCCCCGGCCAACCATCCTCTCTGAAGCAGCCCTGGCCAACCACCCTCTCTGAAGCAGCCCTGGCCAACAATCTTTCTGAAGCAGCCCTGGCCAACCATCCTCTCTGAAGCAGCCCTGGCAAACCATCCTCTCTGAAGCAGCTCTGGCCAACCATCCTCTCTGAAGCAGCCCTGGCCAACCATCCTCTCTGAAGAAGCCCTGGCCAACCATCCTCCCTGAAGCAGCCCTGACCAACCATCCTCTCTGAAGCAGCCCCGGCCAACCATCCTCTCTGAAGCAGCCCTGGCCAACCACCCTCTCTGAAGCAGCCCTGGCCAACAATCCTTTCTGAAGCAGCCCTGGCCAACCATATTCTCTGCAGCAGCCCTGGCCAACCATATTCTCTGAAGCAGCCCTGGCTAACGATCCACGCTGACGCAGACCTGGCCAACCTTTCTCTTTCACGCAGACCAGGACAAACCTTTTCTCTGAAGGAGACCCGACCAACCATTCTCATTCAAGCAGACAAGGCTAACCATCCTCTCTGAAGCAGACCTGATCAACCTTTCTCTTTCAAGCAGAATAGGCCAACCATTCTTTCTGAAGCAGCTCTGGTTAAACTTTATTTCGAAAGCAGGTTGGCTAAGCCATCCTCTCTTCTAATCAGCCCTGCTATGGCCAGCCCTTCTCTCTTCACCGCATACCAGACCAGCCCTTCCCTCTCGAGTAAGCCTTGCCACCCTTCCTTCTCTGGCAGACCTTGTCAACGCTTCTCTCAGGAGAAGATTTGGCCAACCCATCCCTCTCAAGTAGCCCTGGCCAGCCCTTTTCACTCAAGCAGCTCTATCATCGCCAACCAATTCTCTCTTGAGCAGATCTGACCAGCCCTTCTCTCACAATCATACCTGCTATCCCATTCCTCTTACTTCCTCTTGAGAAAATATCGACCTGACCACCCTTCGGTCCCTTCCCATCTGGCCTACCCTTCTCTCTCAAGCGAAAAAATTCAACCCACATAGTTCATGCCTCCATTGTATATCTAGCCTAAATCGCCTCTCTTAGCATAGGTGCAATTTACTTCACTATTAATAGAGGCACCAGCTCTCTGTATTGCGCTCGTAAATAATGAAATGAGGTCCCTTCCTCGCGGTCTTTCATCGGAGAACGCCCTGAGCAGTTTGGACAAGGTAATTTATCTAGATTTTTTTTTCATTGCTTTGTCCAAATTCTGCCATGTAATTTTAGACAAGATACTCAGAAAATGTAACTCGATACTGTTGTTTGCCCAACAAGACGATTGAGAGTTAAAAATATAAAAAGGGCCTTTGTTAGGAAAAACATGTGTTTACGTAAGTTTTAGGGGCTATCATACTATGATAGGCTTTAGGGGCTACCATACTATAATAGACTTTAAGGGCTACCAAACTGTAATAGGCTTTAGGGGCTACCATGCTATAATAGACTTTAAGGGCTACCATACTGTAATAGGCTTTAGGGGCTACCATACTATAATAGGCTTTAGGGGCTACCATGCTATAATAGACTTTAGTGGCTACCATACTATAATAGGCTTTAGGGGCTACCATACTATGATAGGCTTTAGGGGCTACCATACTATGATAGGCTTTAGGGGCTACCATGCTATAATATACTTTAGGGGCTACCATACTATTATAGGCTTTAGGGGCTACAATACTATGATAGGCTTTAGGGGCTACCATGCTATAATAGACTTTAGGGGCTACCATACAATAAAAGGCTTTAGGGGCTACCATACTATGATAGGCTTTAGGGGCTTCCATACTATAATAGACTTTAGGGGCTACCATGCTATAATAGGATTTGGGGGCTACCATACTATAATAGGCTTTAGGGGCTACCATACTATAATAGGCTTTAGGGGCTACCATACTATAATAGGCTTTAGGGGCTACCATACTATGATAGGCTTTAGGGGCTACCATGCTATAATAGGCTTTAGGGGCTACCATACTATAATAGGCTTTAGGGGGCTACGATACTATAATAGGCTTTATGACCTTGATTACATTTCCGTAAAATAAAAAATAAATGTTTGTTTTTGTAGAGTATATAGCAATGATTTGTAATGCCTTTGTCAACAGGCCCACGGGCGGAGTGTGTCGCTCGTGTCTCTCCGAGATTCACATAATTTCAAAAACATAATAGATATACTTTGTAAACAAGAATATCTGCAATGACTTCCCGATTTCTCCACATAAACTCTATGTTTTGAACTATATAATGCACTTGGTTTTATATACTCGACCAATAGCTTCACTGCATCTCTAATCATCAAATTATATACGATTGGTGTGTTCGTATAGAACATTTTGTCGCCCTATTGGTGTCGATGTTATAAATGCATGGAGCAAAACGTTAGATTGTAAATATTTTATCTATTGCACGGTAATAATATTGCTGTCGATGTTATAAATGCATGAAGCAAAACGTAAGATTATTTTAGTATCATTTATTACAAGGGTCATATTTTCTCGCTCTTCACGACACACATCAATTCATTTTGGCTTTTATATTTCGCTGAATAGTAAGCTCGAAATCTTTCAACAATATCTTTAAGTCTTTCATTGATCTGTTATTGAGAGGATTCTAGCAAAAATACTATAATCAATAGTTTTGAAAGGCAGATATCTCCAAATGTTTTGTGCATGTGTGCTGGGGGATTTTCAATTCTAAATGAAAAAATTATCCCATGATGCGGAAAAAGAAAGAAATTCTGTATAATCTTCTAATTCCTCATTGCCTTGCGCGGGAACCTAAAACAATAACATTGGATGATGAAAATAATGGACGTTTCCATGCCAAGTTAAGATCTTTTCGAGTCATATTATGGGCGTGGTCAAATAAAGGACGTTTCAGAACCAACTCAGGACTAAGAAGATGAAAAATCGCAGATGGCTTCCTCTTCGTTCAATGCTTCGAGAATCAGCGCTTCAAGTGTTATGAAAACCAGACACGGGAACACTGAATAATGAAAAGACGAGCAGTCTCCGGAATCTGATGAAAACAGTGTTCTTTTGGTAAATGCAAGCAGTTCAGGATTATCGAGTCAAATCCACTTCAGGGCAAATCCACCGCCATCTTTCTCAGGTCAACTACACTCACCAGAGAAACAGAAACGAGGTAAGGAAATTATAATGAGAGGAAGATTGCAACATGCATGAAGACAAACTTGTCTCCACATAAAAACGTAACGTATTCCTGTGTGGCCAAGGAATATCCTTACGACACAAGAGCTCAAGCTAGTAAAGCTCTGACGGGATATTATTCAAAACATTGAGATGTTGCCGCAGTGTTGGGCAATCTTAATATATTTCAGAGCATTTTGTACAAAAGTGAATCGAAAATATCAGGCAAAGGGATTCAACAAAATACCTAGAGACTGTATCCTGACCAACACTAACTGCTGGCTTGTCGGCCTCCTAAGAAAGGATGTTACACTGTGACGTAAAGGGTAAAGGTAAGCATTTGGGGATTCCTGGATGGTGGTATCACTACCCACCGCACACACCCTTGGAAAAACAATGAAAGAATTGAACCAAATTTATATTTTAGCTAACTGGGATATTAAATAATAGCAAGAACTGTCGTTTAGGAATATTCCTTATTATTTGAACTGCAATGTGAAGTTGAAGCCAATATACCTCGCAATTAGAGCAAGTCACTGTCGTCCGAATATCACATGAATAATGTTTTCTAAGTTCTTAGTATTTGGCAATGAAGAAAGTCGTTGCATAACAAGCATTTTCTCGAGTCCACAATATACCATTTGAAAAAGATTGCGAGCAACAATATATTATTTTCAATTCGTTTATCCAAATGAAAATAAAAATAAATTCTCCTTGACTACATTGTTCACAAACTCTGTCATGTTCAGGGGCCCGACAGATTAAGTCGTGTTCAGGGGCTCTATAGACTCAACCGTGTTCAGGGGCTCTACAGATTCAGTCACGTTCAGAAGCTTAACAAATTCAGTTATATTATTAGGCTCGACAGATTCAGTCACGTTCAGGAGCTCGACATATTCAGTCATGTTCAGTGGTCGACAGAATCAGTCACGTTCAGGAACTCGACAAATTCAGTTATATTCTTAGGCTTGAAATATTCAGTGATGTTCAGCAGCTCGACAGATTTCGTCATGTTCAGGGGAGCAACAGATTCAGTCATGTTCAGAGGCTCAACAAATTCAGTCATATTCAGAGGCTCAACCATTTCAGTCATGTTCAGAGACTCAACAGATTCAGTCATGTTCAGAGGCTCAACCGAATCAGTCAAGTTCAGAGGCTCAACAAATTCAGTCATGTTCAGAGCTCGATATATTCAGTCATGTTCAAGAGCTCGACAGATTCAGTCATGTTCGGAGCTAAACAAATTCAGTCATGTTCAGGATCTCGACAGATTCAGTCATGTTCAGGGGCTCGACAGATTCAGTCAAGCGCAGGGGCTCGACAGATTCAGTCATGTTCAGGGGCTCGACAGATTCAGTCATGTTATGAGGCTAGACGGATTCAGTTACACATGTTCAGGGACTCGACAGATTCAGTCATGTTCAGGGACTCGGCAGCAGATGCAGTTATGTTCAGAGGCTCGACAGGACGAAAGAAGTGTATTATGTTTTGGCGAGACAACAAAATGTCGGTTTGCGAGACTGATAATTAATTAAATTAATTAAACTAATATACAGAAAATCAACGAGAACATTTTTTCAATACATTTCCAATTTGTTGGAAAAACTACGTTTGTTCTCTGCAAATTAATTTCATTTCGAGATAAGAGTTTATTGGTTCTTTCATCTCCCGCTCTGCCAATCAAGGAGAGCCCCCTTGGCAAACATGAATGATGTTTTCTTTGAAGAAACGCTACGTATTCTTTCAAATAGAAGTTTCTAATTATGAAATAATTGAAAGTGAGTTCCCTTTTCTTCTACAAACGGGTGATTCATAAACTCAATAATCTCTGGAGATGAGGGAGACAAATTAAATTCGACAAATGTGTGTGACATTTGCTTTTTTCTAATAAATCCGATCGTGTTATTGCATTTCGGTTACATTGATGAAAAATCTGTGTATTTTCTGAAAAAGATTTTGCGATACTGTCATTCTGAAGCTGCGTTTCGTACAAACTAACAATAGAATTCAATTGCCCGAGTTGGAATGACATGTGATAAAGTATTTGATGTCTTATTTGACACGTTCTGAAAAAAAACACGACAAAAAGGCATACATTTCCAATTCGATCTTAAAAAGGATCGCTTGATACTTGGAGAGTGTTTGCTTATGAGTAGGTCATAGCGTAGCTGCCACCTCACCCACCTCACCCATAGCTGTGGAGAGTGTTCGCTAATGAGTGGGTCACAGCGTAGCTGCCACCTCACCCATAGCTGTGGAGTGTTTGATCATGAGTGGGTCACAGTGTAGCTGCCACCTCACCCATAGCTGTGGAGAGTGTTTGCTCATGAGTGGGTCACAGCGTAGCTGCCACCTCACCCATAGCAGTGGAGAGTGCTCACGAGTGGGTCACAACGAAGCTGCCACCTCACCCATAGCTGTGGAGAGTGTGCTCACGAGTGGGTCCCAGTGAAGCTGCCACCTCACCCATAGCTGTGGAGACTGTTAGCTCATGAGTGGGTCACAGCGTAGCTGCCACCTCACTCACAACTGTGGAGAGTGTTTGCTTATGAGTGGGTCACAGCGCAGCTGCCACCTCACCCACAGCTGTGACGAATCTCTCTTCTAGTGCCGCGATACGATCATTTGGTGATGCCACTACAGTTGCCAGCTGGCGATGACTGTTGAGGCGGAGTCATTTGGTGATGCCACTACAGTTGCCAGCTGGCGATGACTGTTGAGGCGGAGTCATTTGGTGATGCCACTACAGGTGCCAGCTGGCGATGACTGTTGAGGCGGAGTCATTTGGTGATGCCACTACAGGTGCCAGCTGG
>SDVV010038129.1:0-10766 GCA_016164225.1 Gammarus roeselii
GTGTCAGTCTGCTATGTCCTATTCTTAGTTGGCATAGAGTTACCTCAGTCCGTCGAGATCGGTTGCTTGATGAGACCCAGGGTATGGGTGCGTCTTTAATAGTACGCAGTTTATTTCTCATAGGAACATCAGACCATTCCATGTTCCATTTATTTCGCACAGCTTTTTTAATCGATGGGTAAAAGTCTTTATATGGGAGTGTACGCTGTTCTGCTGGGTCAGGCGCCGCTGCAGCTCTTCGCGCCGCTTCGTCCGCCCGCTCATTTCCCACCATCCCACAGTGGCCCGGCACCCAGCACAAACAAACGTTCTTGTTTCTGGAGGACAGTCGCACAAGCCAGCGCAAGATTGCTGAAACAACAGGGTGGCAGTTGTTGAAAATTTCCAGGGTTTGAAGCGAACTGAGCGAATCACTGAAGATTGAGATATTGGCATCTGGAAGAGTATCAGCCGCCAAGAAGGCATCGGCAATGGTCGTGAGTTCAGCAGTGAAAACTGACGCTGATGGCGGGAGTTTCCTCGTAACGATGCACCCGGGGAGCACCACTGCACAGCCCACTGCATCGCCGTCTTTCGATCCATCAGTGAAAATATGCAAGCTATCAGCGTGATAAGTCTCCGCATGGGCTATAAAAATAGCTCGACGATTTTGGGGTACAACATCTGCCTTTCGGCCAGTAAAATAGTGAGGGCAGAGCATATTTTCTGGTAAACGCCAGATGGGAATAGCATCTCGTGAGAGAGGGTCCACAATAATGTGTGGCAGTCCAAGCTCAGCAGTAAGAGAGGGTCCACAATAATGTGTGGCAGTCCAAGCTCAGAAGTAAGAAGCTCGATGCGTTTTGAGAAACTCGAAGAAGGAGCAAGACAGGGGTGATGCTGTCGGATTGTGGTACACGTAGGGGAGGTGGGGCGAGAAAGAACATGGCAATAAATTGGAGGTCAATTTGTTCTTGTCGCAGGGCAAGACTAGGCTCACCAGTTTCACAAAGAAGACTGACAATAGGGGAGGAGCGGAAAGCTCCAGTACAAGCGCGAAGGGCGGCATTGTGAACTAGTTCCAGCGTCTTGAGGATATTTGGTTTTGCGGAGCCATAAATCACGCTCCCATAGTCCAGTTTGGACCGGATGATAGCGCGGTAAAGTCGTAATGATGTTATTCTATCTGCACCCCAGGTGAAGTGCGATGCGATCCGAAGAATGACAAATCGCTGTCAGCAGTCTAACTTAAGCTGCTGCACGTGGTACTTCCAGGTTAGCTTCTGGTCGAACATTAGTCCTAGAAAGTAGACTGTAGGTAGGAAAGGGATCATTTCTCCATAAAGTCTAAGATCTGATTCCGTGTGTGTGCGAGATCAATGGATATGAAGTGCTCATGTTTTGCTTTTAGATATTTTAAAGCCTCGTGATCCTGTCCAGGCAACCACCTGGGCAATTGCACTCAGAAGTTTACGTTGTAGTTGGGATACAGCTGGCGCCGATGCGTATATCATAAAGTCGTCGACGTACAGTGACCCATTCACAGAGGGAATAGAGAACACGAAAGGACGCTACCTTGGGGAACCCCTTCATCTTGGGTATGTATGTCCGAACGGTGATTGCCGATTTTGGCCCGGAAGACTCTCCGCCGAAGGAAGTTCTAGATGAAAAATGGTAAGTAACCCCGGAGTCCCATCCGGTGAATCTCTCGGAGGATGCCATAACGCCAGGTTGTATCATATACCTTCTCGAGGTCAAAGAAAACGCAAACTGTTGCTTGCGGTCCAAGGCCCCTTGGATATCAGTCACAACGCGTAATAATGCGTCCTGCGCTGATAGCATCTTTCGAAATCCGAATTGTAATGGGGAGAGGAGTGAGTTCGCTTTTAGGTGCCGAGTCAGTCGGGCATTCACAATTTTCTCCAGAACCTTTGCTACACACGAGGTGAGAGCTATAGGGCGGTAACTGGTCAATTCATCGGTAGGCTTACCAGGTTTTGGGAACCACTGCCTCCCTCCACCGATCGGGATAGGAGTGGGTAGACCAGATTGAGTTGAACATAAGACACAAGTAGGAGAGTGCAGAGGGATGTAGGTGCCGGAGCATCTCGTAGGAGATTTGATCTTCGCCAGGAGCAGAAGGGTTGGAGGTGCGAATTGCCCCAAGGATTTCGCGTACCGTGATAGGTTTATTGTAAGGTATAAGGGAGTTAATGGAGAAGTCCAGATCATTTTGTTCTGCTGTACGCTTTGTGATACAGAAAGTAGGGCTGTACCCAGAATCCGAGCTGACGGAGGAGTAATGTGTTGCAAAGAGTTCAAAGACTTCTTGAGGATCGGTATGGGTCGTTCCCATCATCCTTAGGGTTGGAGGGGGGTGAGAGCAGTACTTCCCAGTCATTTTTCGTATGCGGGACCACACTTTAGACAAGGGTGTGTTCACATTAATAGACAATACAAAGTTTTGACACTATTTTTTCCTGGATAGGAAGTATGTATTTCGTGCTTTTGCAGTTCCTCGTTTGAACGTCATTTTATCTGCTACTGCTTTGGGGCGCCGGTATCCATTGAATGAATGCACGCTTCCTCTGCCGTTTTGCTATTTCACACAGGTCACCCCACCAGGGTGTCCTAATTTTACGTGGTGTTCCCTTGGTTAAAGGGATGCAGCGCTCTGCAGCGTGAAGGATGGTATTATTTAAGTTTTCTACCATCTCATCACAGGATGTATCCTGGGGTGGGAGGGGTGTTGTTGTATAAGCGGTGAACGATGGCCAGTTGGCTTTATGCATTATGTATCGGCGAGCGGTAGAAGTATCTTCAGGATGGAAAGTAGTGATAGTGATGGGGAAGTGGTCACTTCCGTAAGGCTCCTCCAGCACATGCCAGGCAAGGTCTGGCGAGAGGTTTGGGGAGCAGAAGGATAAGTCAATAGCCGATAACAAGGCTGTCTGTGTATGGAAGTGCGTCGGTTCTCCGGTGTTAAGGAGCGCAATATCAGATGACAGAAAGAATTCTTCGACGTGCCCTCCACGTCCATCAGCTGTGTCTCCCCCCCCAGAGGTGTTGTTTAGCATTAAGGTCACCTACAAGAAGGTAGGGCGCAGGAAGTTGACCTATCAGGTTAGAAAGAAGTGCGCATGAAATTAGTTCATTTGGGGAAATATATAGGTTACAAATAGTAACGGGGCGTTTGAGGCCCACTTGCAGTGTTGTTTGTAGAGGGATTGAAGTGCATGTGATTGCTTGATTTACTATTGTAGCCAGGCCAGTGCCGGGTCGAGCATCGGCTGTGGGCGAGGCGAAATAGGCTTTATACCCACTGGGAAAAGATGGTTTGTACAGCCCCAGGAGAGTTTCCTGGAGACAAACTACCATTGGATTATAGGTTTGGGTAATTTCAATAGTTCAGCATAGTTAGCACGATATCTTCTTATGTTCCATTGAAGGACGAGGGTATCAGACATTGTGGTTTAGGTTAGAGAAATTCAAGGTCTAGGCTTGAGTTGATAAGGTCCAATTATATATCGCTTTTGTAGACTATGTCACTCACGACCTGTCGGCCGCGTTCGGCGAGTATCGCTGGAGCTTCTCTTTTGGCTAGGAGTAAACGAAGGAACATCTGCGCTTGGATCTTCATCGTCCAGGTCGGAGCCAGTGCGCTTAGCGCTGATAAGCGACAAGCGAGTTTTTCCGACCCGAGGCGATGATGAGATAGTGTGGGTATCACTCAATACTGTGCTCGACGTATTTCCCTTAGGATCAAAATCCGGAGCAGCTAAGCGAGGCAGAGGGGCATTTGGTGCCTTAATAAAGGCACCCGAATGACATCTGGGTTGAGCAGTACTCTGGCTATGCTGCGCGGGTACCAAGGGTAATCTTGGTTGGGCTTGGAGTAAGGCGGGTTTAAACGATGGTGATAGATCTCGGGCTTTCGTCTTGTGTGGCTAGTGAGGAGCGAGTTGAGATGGCAGCGTTTCTTTATGTGGTGCTGCCTCCAATAAAGGCAGGTCGTCGTCCAGATTCAGGTCTGGGACTCCCATTGCACGTCGATCAGCAAGTGATGGACGAGGCGGAGTGGGAGTGAGGGAAGGTATTTCCATCGGAATTTCCAAGTTTTCGAACAGTGCAAATGACTGTCATCGTGGGCTTCTTCGATTTCGAGGAGGATGAAGGGTATCGTGTCGTAGGTTAGAAGGAACCCTGGTTACAGGTGTTCCCGCTGTCACTGCAGCAAAGCTAGTAAGCGGGCGGATAAATTTGGCGGTTACTTGTCTCTTGGCTTCGGGGTAGGAAATGCGTTCTCTAGCTTGAACAGCGAGTATCTCCTTTTCGAGTCTGTAATAGAAGCATTCGCGTGACGACGCAGGATGGTCCTCTGAACAGTTGACGCAATTAGCAGGTCGGTCACAATCGTGGCCATGTGCATCCTCACCACAGCGGAAGCATGTACTTTTTATGTTCCTCAATCGGCAGGCATCACTTCCATGACCAAACTTTTGGCAGTTGTAGCAGCGTCTGGGATTAGGGAGGTATTCTCGAACCGAGCATTGTGTCCAGCCAATGTGGACATCAGAAGGCAGAAAACAGAGCTTGAATGTGAGGATGTAGACACCAGTGTACTCCTCTACTTCGCTCCGCCGTCGTTTCACTCTGTAAATCTTGGTGACATGCTGATCCCCAAGTTCAGTAAGAATATCGTCGTCGGAGTGGTTTGGTCTGTTTTTAAAATATATAGTTCCTTGTATCGTGTTGAGAGTAGGGTGCTCATCAACTTTTACAGATATATTATTTAGTTGTTTTAGGTTCTGGATGTTCCTACTTTGCTCCTCATCCTTCACCTCTACAAGGAGGGAGCCACTCTTAAGCTCATTGATGCGCTTCGGGGGTCCCCCAGTGCAGCGCGGAGTTGTCGATTAGCTTGAATTGTATTAGTATCGGACAGATTCTCTCCCGAGATTGCCTTAACGGTGATGAACTTAGTGTAGTTTTTATTTTGAAAGAGATTTTTGAGTATTTTCTGATTTTCAACGTTTCATTCATGGGGGTCTTACACGATTGCGGCGGCTTCTCCCGGACTTTCGTCCGGAAGCAGCATCTACCGCACCCGCGTTACGGTCGTGTGTCTTGTTTTCAAAGTCCACCCCACCAGAAATGGGGGAAGGCTGCTGTTGACTAATCATCCCTTCATTAGGCAGCCTGGGATGGAGGGGGGTTTACGTCCACTATTTGGGCGCGACCGTCGGGTGATGGCGGTGTTGAAGAACGTCCACCAGATGGTGACGCCGATACGTCATTATCTTGCGATAACCGTTGTTTTTGTTGTTGTTGTAATAGCCGTTGTTCAGAAGAGTTGTCCAATGGAGAAGTCTGGGTCATCAACATTTGCTGAATTTCAATAAGAGAATCCATGAGTTTCGAGGAGCCCCCTCAACATGCCCACGCCCACCTCGGAGCGCATATAGCAAGTGTTTTCTGGCTCTTTCGACGAGCACCACTTGTGAGCTATGTGACGTTCGTTTCCCCTGCAACACAGTATTCCGACGATTAAGCAAGACCTTCCAACAGCTTTACCCCAGCAACGGGTTCGCTGATGGTTGTCCCACCCCCCGGTCCACCACATCGCAGAGGCCTAATGCAGTCATACCATTTACAGCGTTATCCGTCGTCAACTTTGCTACTTTGGCCACCTTGATAGTTGGTGAGTATAGATTCAAGAGAACACAAAAATAGATTGAAAAAAAAAATATAATAATAATAAAGTACAAGTAAACAGAAACTAAACTTAAAAAAAATGATAGTAATAATAAAGTAAAAGTAAAGAGAAAGTAAACTTAGAAAAAGAAGCATGAAAAAAAAATGAAAAAAAAAACATAAAAAAAGTCAAGTAAAAGCAAACAGAAACTTAACTTGAAAAAAAATAAAAAAACACTTTGGGGGAAGATGGTCAAGAAAATAAGAGAGATAAGTTAATGCAGCTCCAACATAACAAACGAGGTAAAAGGAATACCCAAGGTGGAAGCATAACCAGGAAAGGGTAGAGAAGGAGAGATAGTGAAGAGTGATGAGTAGAAGGGTCCGAAAGGAAATAGGGTGTTCACCCCCCCGGTTGAATCGTGACCCCGTGCGACCCGTGAACCAGTAGCTTTGGGGGGGAACTCCCTGCTTAACCGCGACGCCAAGCCGGGATCCGACTGGCGAATGTGGCTACAACATGCAAATGCTGGTGCCGCACCACAAGTGGAGAGTGCCCTACGGATGTGGACTAGGTGGCAGCCACGCTGTGACCTGCTGTGAACAGCAAAGAAACTCCAAGTATCCAAGTAACACTTCTAAACGTCTCTGCCCCGTCGAGCAAAATGGAAAATTCATTCATTACTCCAGAAAGCTTATAAACAATGTATTTCGTGCAACGATAGCTTCAAAACCATAAGGAGAAAGACGAATAAAATGAAACGTAATTTTTATACTTGAATGTATGAAACAATAAAAAAATATGCGTTCAACTCTAGAAGAACTTTCCAATTATTTATTATATTTCATCATAACTCGAAAACTGTAGAAATTAACCATTTTTAGGAGATAACAAGAACTCTTCTCTACAATATCATTTTGATGATACGTTGCATGATAAGAAATTAATATAACTGTACGAGGGGAACCAATTCAATGAAGAGTTATCATTCTCGAAAATTGAATTTTAACAATTAGATTTTTAGAAGAAAAAAATTCAATGAGTTGTAAAACTATACACAAGTTTGTAAATCATCTATTGAATGTGGTGGAAACTTTGTAACTATCAGAGAAGTTCAAATTTTTGGTCGATCATTACAACAACGGACAGACGGGTGGAATTTCTGTATTTCGGACGGTATCAGAAACCATCTCAATAATATATGACATATCATTCTGCTGAGTGCCTAAAGAGGGGTGGAGTAACGATAGTCGAATGGCTTGTGAGGCTACTGACTCTGTCTTTTGTGCCGGGCGTGGTGCTAATTGCGTGACGCAGTGCTTGCTTTGTTCTGCTGTATAAGAGCGAAGGGGTGAAGATGAATGGTGCAACTCAAAAGGTATCAGCATGTCGTGTGTTGTTCATTTGCACGGGAGTTAGCTAACCAAGAAGATTGGCGACAGCACGGATGGTGCGATTAGCGCGAAACTGGTAAAAGGTGTGCCGATCAGATTTTCGCAGTGAGACAAATCTGTGATGAGTAGCTACTTTGCAAAGGGGAAGGATGTTCTCTGGACCTTCATAGATCAGGCGCAGGCCTACGACATTGTCGACAAGGAACGCTGTGTTTAGAGTGGGCGGAAATTTGTTGAAAGCTGTTCTGAGTTTCTATATTGTAGGCGGAGCATGTGCTGAAGTGGGAAGCGGAACGTGTGCTTAGCATGGCTTACAGTAAAAATGGGACGGAGAAAAGATAGCGTTTTGCCTCCCTGGTTATTCTCTCTGCATAGATGGAATGGTCTGGGAGGTGAACGCGGGTGTAATGGGTCGATGTTTAGAGATGTAAGGAGCAAATGGGCGGAGTTGGCAGTAGAGGTGGTTACTGTTTGCGGCACTGATGGCAGATCAGGAGGAGAATTTGTGTAGTCTAGTGTCGGAGTTTGGTATTGTGTGAGGGGAGCAAGTTGCGAGTTAACGTGGATAGAAAAAATATAAAGAGATTTTCGAGGAATGTTGATATGAGCAAAATCTGTTTCCTCATAAATGGAGAGTCATAGGAAGAAGTTCGGTGTATCTAGGCTCTCATGTGGAAGACAGAGCTAGTGGAAAATAAGGTAAAACTGCGTGTGAAGGAAGGATACAAAGTTTCGGGTGCACTGAAGTGTGTGGTATGGTATGGAAGCAAAGAGTACATAGTATGAGTGTGAAGTTGTCCCAACTGTCCTCTTCGGAACAGAAACCTAGGGGGCAAGAGCAGAATAGATGAGGTGGAATGTTTCTGAGATGAATGTTTGAGGGGCCCGGCTAGAGTGACGATGAGAGATAAGATCAATAACGACGTTGTCCAACTCAAAATAGGGATGACAAAGAAGTAAGCGGACTGAGCAGATTCACGTCTTCTGAGATCGATCGGGCACATGGTGAGGATGGATGATGAGAGATTGATGAAAATGTGATAAAAGCAGAGGTGAGTAGATAAATGCCTAGAGGTAGACCGAATTTGGGTGGATGGAATGGCGTGAAGCGTGCGTTGGGAAGTTGAGATATAAGTGTGTAAGTAGAGAGAGAGTGTGCATTGGATAGGCGTTAGTAAAAAATGGTTGTGAATGAACGCGTTTTATCGTTGCTCTGTTGTGCTTCCTCCTTTGAGAAACTGGTTGGTCGTGAGTGAGGGAAGGCCCGGTTACCATTGGGCAGCAATGGTAAACCAGTTAAGGCTGTCGGGCCCGTCTGCTGATACTGATCTCGGACCTCACTCCTGACTAAGTGTGTGTTGTGGGGTCTCCTGGGCCAACCCTCTAGGGCCAGAAGGTTAAGTTTATTTGCATGTGAGCGCATGAGAGAAGTGCGAGGTGCGCCTCGTCGTCGACCACGTTCATTGCAAGGATATTCGACCTAGTGTCTATCTGTATCTTGAAAACTAACAAATCAAACGTTTACTTACTTAATTGGAAATTTTGCTTATTGTTTAAAACTAGCTACCTACAAAAGCAAGAGAAAATTTGTTTTTTGTTAGTCTATAACCGGAAAAGCAGACCAGACTTTTCCCGCGTAGAACTTAACTTTATAAGAAAATTTCTTACGGTATTATATCTGAACAATCCTTCATATGGAAAATGTCAATTAAATTTTCAATGAGTTCAAATATCGAGCGAAAACTGATCATTGAAGATTCCACAAAATCTTTTATCACAAACGAATGGGTGGGAATCTGTTGAAAGCGACACAGAGTTTCTATGTTGGCAGCCGAACATGTCTCAGAGTGGGAAGCGAGGTGAGTGATATGTTCACAGTGGGAGTGAGTCTAAGACAAGGCTGCGTGATGTCTCCTTGGCAGTTCAATCTCTACATGGATGGAGTGGTCAAGGAGGTGAACGCGAGTGCGCTGGGTCGTACCTTGGAGCTGCTGGATGAGATTGGGCGGAGTTGGCAGTAGAGCCCGTTGCTGTTTGCGGATGATACAGCGTTGGTGGCGGATTCAGAGGAGAAGCTGCGTAGGCTAGTGTCTAAGTTTGGTAGAGCGTGTGAGAGGAGGAAGCTCCGAGTGAACGTGGGTAAAAATAAAGTAATGAGATGCTCGAGGACTGTCGATGCGAGCAGAATTAGTGTCCTCCTAAATGGTGAGTTGTTGGAAGAAGTTCAGTGTTTCAAGTATCTGGACTCACATGTGGAGAAGACTGAATTAGTGGAAACAGAAGTGAAGTCGCAAGTGAAGGAGGGGTGTAAAGCGTTGGGTGCACTGAAGAGCGTAATGAGCTGCAGGACGTTGGGGATGGAAACAAAGAGAGGGTTAAATGAGGGTGTCGTTGTGCCAACTGTGCAGCACGGAGCTGAGACTTGGGGTGTGAGAGCAGAGGAGAGAAGAAGGTTGAATGTTTTCCAGATGAAATGTTTGAGAGGCATGGCTGGAGCGTCGCAGAGAGATAGGTTTGCTAACGACGTGGTTCGAATCAGAACGGGGACGGGGATGGTGAAGAAGTTGGAGGACAGAGTAAAATCCCGTGTTCTGAGATAGTTCGGGCACATATTGAGGATGGATGAATGGAGATTGGTAAAAAAAAAGTTATGAAGGCGGAGGCAAATGGCCGGAGGCCTAGAGGTAGACCGAAATTCGGGGGGATTGATTGTGTGAAGCAGGCGTTATGAAGGAGAGACTTGAATGTGGAGGTAGCGCGAGAGCGTGAAATGAATAGGCGTGAAAGGAAAATGGTTGTGAGTGGTTGATTTTTGGCACTGCAGTGATGTGCTTTCCCGCCCTTGGCGGCTTGTTGAGAAGCGGGATGACAGTGGGCAGGGGTGGCCCGTCATCATGAAGCGGTGGGGGGAGACCTGTCACGCTGTAGGAACCTGCTACTGACACGGACCTCGGACCGCACTTGTGACCCAGAGTGTGTGTTGTGGGCTTCCCGACCGGACCCTTTAGCGCAAAAAGGGCTAAGTTGTGTGAGCGTGTGTGATGCGCCTTGCCGTCGGCCACCCCTCCCATCCTGGGGGATTCGGCATGGTGTCACTATCTATATAAACGAATTTTCTTTCGCTACTGTACAAACAGGTGAAGTCGGGGGTGGCTCATGAGAGCTACAAAGAGAGGAGAAACGAGGTGAAGCGGGTGGTAAGGAGAGCCAAAAGGGACGCTGATGCCAGGTGGTGCAGACGGTTGTGCCAGAATTTTGGGGAAAACAAAAAGATGTTCTGGAAAGAGGTGAAGAGGGTGAGAAAGGGAGAGACCGGAAAGGAGGAAGTGTTACAAGATGAAAACGGCCAGTTGTTGTTGGAAAAAGGTGATGTACGGAAGAGATGGGCCGAGTATTTTGATGAGTTGTTGAATGTCGAGGATGACAGAGAGGCTGATATTGTTGCTGTGGGTGGTGGTGCTCGGATGCCAGTTGTGGGAGGAAGACTTGTTGCGGACACTACAAGGGAAGAGGTGCAGGAGGCGGTGGACGTGATGAAAGCAGGGAAAGCCCCTGGTTTGGATGGCGTTGTGACCGAGTGCCTGAAGAAGGGTGGAGTAACGATTGTCGAATGGTTGATGAGGTTACTGAACTTGTGTTTTGTGGCAGGCGTGGTACCGAGTGAGTGGCGCAGTGCCTGCATTGTTCCGCTATATAAG
>SDVV010038130.1:0-10766 GCA_016164225.1 Gammarus roeselii
GTGACAGTGCACCCTTGGTGACAGTGTACCCTTGGTGACAGTGTACCCTTGATGACAGTGTACCCTTGATAACAGTGTACCCTTGCTGACAGTGTACCCTTGGTGACAGTGCACCCTTGGTGACAGTGTACCCTTGGTGACAGTGTACCCTTGGTGACAGTGCACCCTTGGTGACAGTGTACCCTTGGTGACAGTGTACCCTTGGTGACACTGCATCCTTGGTGACAGTGTACCCTTGGTGACAGTGTACCCTTGGTGACAGTGAACCCTTGGTGACAGTGTACCCTTGGTGACAGCGTACTCTTGACGATAGTGTAACTTTGATGATGTGTACCCTTGCTGACAACGTATCCATGATGATCAGCTCAGGAGCTTTTGTTTACGCGGTGTCTCGTCGCACACACGGGCCCTTGTCTCCCTGATGGCTCGCTTTCATCCAAATGTTTTGGCAAAGAAGAAATATCGAAAGCGACAAAATTTGTAATTTTTGCTTGCGCTTTATTTTGCACAGAGAATGCTCCTCTTATACCGTTTGCAATTGCTTCGTTGAACGATGTTCTGTATCGGATGATATGAACCATGCTTTGAATAGTGCTTTGTTTAACGATGTACTGCATCGGCTGATATGAACCATACTCTGTATATAGCTTGTTGCAAACTGTAAATAAAGACTACTCATTCATGCAAACTTCACCTCAATAATACCTCTTGTAACTTGCATCGTGATTGATTTCCAAACAAACTATTTTAGGAATTAAATGTTCCCCTTTTCATATACATTTAATGCGTGATTATTGCTGCTGTAAAAGAACTGATTACTATACATAATCCAAGAAAAATTCTATCGGAATTTTAACTTTATCGTACGTCACAGTAGTGAGGAAAATCAGGAATATAGATGTGGCTTTTTGTTTGTCCCTTTCGTTAACTGTTTCATTTATTATGAAGTTCTGAAAACAGCAAATGAAGTGGTTGATCATTAAGGTGAACAAATGAGAAACCGACAAAGCAATTTCTCATATTTACAAACAATTGTTGATGACAGGACACTTGTATAGGATTTCTGTCTATACGGAATTACAGTGCATTCGGTACCTGTGTACACCAACTGTGAACCCATCACATGAGACAGGGGCTCTAATTACACCAATGATTCAACGGGTTTGTATATAAGACTCAGGAACCGTTGAACCAGTTCATTGGCGGCGGAGGTTCACGAGAGAACACGAGTTGAAGACCTTGATTCTGTAAACGGCGACTTACAGCGCGTAACAGAGATCGGATTGTTCCAACTGTTCTGAAAGTATCTAAACATTGTTTGTCATTTTATGTTTGCCTCAAACACTTTAGCTCGTTCATATGAGCGCTTAATATGAGCGCTTATGAGCGCTTAATATGAGCGCTTATGAGCGCTTAATATGAGCGCTTATGAGCGCTTAATTGAAGATGAATTCACTTCACATGCACAAGCTGCTTAGTCTAAGCATCTGCTTGGTGTGTCTTTTTGGATTTTCTATCCACATGGTCTACAATTTTCAGTTGTGGTGGAGTTACTCCATATTTTCCAACGTTCAAATTGCCGACGAAATCAACCTCCCATTTCCGTCTGTGTCAATCTGCCCCCACCCGCCTTGGAGTTTTCAGAGGCTTATCAACGAGGGCGGCTTAGATATCAATTGTTCATCCACCCACGACTGCATGATTAATCATCTGGAAAAAATGAAGGGTTATTGGAAACAAGGGGACACATTTAATTTCTATCCGATTAAGATGCACCTTGATGATCTTTTGCTCAACGTTTCCTGGTCAGGGTCAATGATTGATAAAGGAAGCATGGAGTGGACCGAGTGGAATCTTGCGAGTCTGTCTTGCTTTACCTGGAACCCCGGAAAAGAAGTCCTCCACTCGGAAGAGGATCGGTTGGTGATGTCATTGCACCATGGTCCTGAGACGGCTACGTGCTACCAAACTACCTCCTGCGCTGACACTGAACAAGTTTGTGGGGTCGATTGTGAGACGCGCTTTCTAGGAATGATACGAAAGAACAATTATCGAAGCTATTACGTATTCGTTCACTCTGAATATGAAGTACCGGTTCCTGGTGGACTTCAAGCCATGATATTGATGAGTGAAAAGGACAACTTGAAAGTGACCCTTCAATACGAAGAACACAAAATGGAAAATACCCCAGGGTATCCCTGCTTTGAACCTGACACCCACTCCCATTGCCTAAAAGACTGCATTACAAATCTCCTCATGAGGAACTCTTCTTGCTCCACTGACCTTAACGGAGAGCTCCAGTGTTCAGATCTTGACGCTTACTACGATCTTTGGATATCTGAGAGGACTCTTCTGGGCCATGGCAGAGGATGGTGGAGGGATTGCAGAAATTGTGATCAATCATGTCACCAACGAATGTACACCATCATAAGCAAAGAAACCATCAACAACAGCCATGTGCCTATGTTGGACATCGGCTTTGCAACGAACCAACATTGGCGAGTCACGGAGAACAGAGCATACGGACTATCTAACCTTCTCTCCGACACCGGCGGAGCAGCCGGTCTGTGGCTTGGAGTCTCCGGGCTCAGTCTGTCCTTGTGTTTAGGAAACTTTCTCTATGAACTGTGGAGCAGGTAAATAGGTTTCAGCTTTAATCTGTCATCCTCATAATAGACATATCAATTCCCTACTAGACATTTACGTAGCAACAGGTTGAATATGAGGGAGGGAAGAGATTAGTTATCGTAATAAGGGTATCGAATAAAGTGTTAGTTGACTACTTATTTGACAATTTGTAAGTTGGGATCCATCCAAGGATATTATTTTGAATGTCCTTGGATGTATCCCTCCTCGGATGAAATTGGTTCTTCGCAATATTTTGTTTGCGTTATAAGACGTTCAGCTTTGATAAAAACATTATTGGATGAAAAAAAAAAATTAGGTAACGTTCAAATTGTTTCGAACGTTAGGGAATAAAAAATGCTATTGCATCGATTTGCAATCAATACACAACAGCATGGAGAGGTAGAAATGAAGTATGTATAATTCTCAACTAGCCGGTTTCGATGCCAAACGAAAAAACATTTTTGATTTCATTTTCACATTGATAACATTTAATTTACGTTATATGAACTTTCTTCTAGGGAAAATATTTTTCCAAATTCATTCCCGTAAATTTAGTATTATTAAAAGAAAAATTTCCGGCATCAGGACTATTTGCACTTCTTACTTACAGAAATATGAGAGGAAATTTGTTCAAACTACTTTTAGCTTCATAAAGACGCATTCGGTCTGAGGTGGAGGAGAACAATCGTGACTTTATTGATAATTTGTGATGGCAAACTATCAAGATTCCTTCATTGTTTTTGCAGAACGAAACCCTCTATCAATGTTTCAAATGACCCTCCGAAGAGGCTGAACAAAACAGAGCAAGTCGATGTTCATGAAGAAGTGAACACAGCCAAGCAAAGACTTTTCAACGCAATCTGGTCGATTTTTGTGCTGACGTTTCTGTTCCATGCCTCAATGTTGTATTCAGCCTATACAGCCTATCCTACATCGACTCACATCACGGTGCAGGATCGACAAGAAGTGGAAATCATTGCCACGATATGCCCGACTTTTCCATTCACTCTTTCCGGCATGCAGGCATTTGGGCTATCCGCAGAATCAAAATTTTGTCGGAAAATGATGTTTCCTCCCCGTTCAGTCGGTTACTGTGACCTGGACAAGCTGATTGAGAGGTGGATGGCAGTGAGCGCTGTGGAGTACAGTAACTGGACAATGCAAGACTTCTACGGCAACCTGAGTATTGGCCCTAAACTTTTGTTCACAGGCAAAGAACTTCCCAAATATTGGAGTGAGAAAACAACAGCAATGAGCAAGTGTTTCAACTACATTTCGAAAAAAGAGACACTCTATACAAATATAGTAGTTGATATTCAAAAACAGATAGATAACTACAATTGCTCTGTTCTGATGACCGAAGATAAATGTAACTACACACCAGTTCCTTCGTTGATGAAAGAAGTCATCTTGAAGATTTCACCTATGGAAGACGGTTTATCCACACTAATTGAACAAGATGGTTACCTCACCTGGACTTTCTCACCTGGAGAATATTGTACCTTCGAAAAACAGTGCAAGAAAGACATTGTTCTTACGGCCCAGCATCGTCATTTGATATCCACTCCTCTGCAACCTTGTAACGCTTCACAATACTACAGCCAGGCGGGGTGCATCGAAGATTGCAAGGTGAATGTAGCTCTTAAAAGGCTTGGTTGCATCCCGCACTTTGTGGACCGACCACATAATGACCTGCCCAGGTGCAAGTTGTCTGATTACGACTCTACCAAGTTTACTGCTTTCTACTCCAGTGGTGGGCCGCCTTGCTCTGAGGCTTGCATCAGCCCCTGCGATCGAGTGTTCTTATTTGCAACAACTCAATGGGACCCACACTCTCACCAGGTGGGCTGGACGCTGACAAATTTTGACTATATACTAGTTTTTCGTCACATAATATTTTTACCAAACATCATGAAATTATGTTCTTCTTTTTTTCCGTTTTGTTGAAATGGTGTTAGAATCTGTAATATTTAATTTAGAAGCATGTCTCAACTTCCTCAAGTTTTGGATGTATTTAACGATTGTTTCTGAAATACTGCGTGTCACGAGAATGCTTTCATCTCGTAAGTTGTTGATCTCTCTAACTACTTTGCTTTGGAAGGGTCCTATTCAGATTTCATGGGCCAGGTCAGGCCGATTGGAGACTTGGGAGCAGCTCGTCTTGCCGATAACCAAACTCACAACGGAGTTCGCCGGAATCGTCGGTCTTCACCTCGGGTTTTCCTTGTCTGATGTGATAATACTGATGATTTCTAAAATTTGGACGATTTCACAACTCGGCTGCTCAAGAATATCGCGAAAAATTACTCACTTCCAGACACAAGTTCATCAAAGGACGGAATGGTGAGTCCTTCCTGTCCCTTTTCACGCGAATATCTTGACAATTTTGTGATGTTCGGTATTTCGACTATGTTCGTCGATTATGTATTTCTAGGAAGTTGATTTGAAGTTTGAACATATTTTTGTTGCGGTGTACTGTACCATAAAATGGTTCAATTAAGCATATTATTATCGTTGTTTTTAGCTTAGTAACTAAGATTATTACTCGCGTATGCGAGCGCATTGGGAAGAATGGAGGGATCCCCTTACAGTCCGCCCCTTCCCGCTTGGGGGACGCAGTCATCAGTCTAGAGATTGACTATAGATGAACATAGATTCACGATCATTTATAAATCATAAGTCTCCCCCTTTTATAGGTATCATAGGGTTATTCAACGTGCAGCGACCGTGCTGGCTTACCTTCCTTTCACGGTCGCCTTCATCGCATTGGCTTCTTCCACCCTCACCGACTACTTCAATGAGCCGGTGTACAGCACCTTCAGGTCTTACCATAAGAAGGAGGTCTTCTTCCCCGGGTTCACGATGTGTGTCTGGCCGCCGTTTCAACCCAGTCGCCTGAAGGATGTAGGCCTGGATTATAATTTCTCTAAACACTGCGATGAGAGGGTTACGTCCCTAAAAACTATCCGGTGGGTGGTAATTCATTTTAATGCGTAGAGAAGAGAACGCATCAGCTTCCTTTAGGAATCCACGCAAATAAATAGAGTTTATCAATCACCCTGCATGATGAACGCAAATATTGTTTTGATGCATTTAAAATATGTATTTCATATGCTCACATTTACTGGGTAAACAACTGTATTATATGACCAGCACGACTGTATCTATATCCTTTAACAGGAATCTCACGTCTAAAGGTGTAATTTCTGTGACCGTTGTGCAATTTGCCTTTGTTAGTCTGGAAATGACCTGAGAGAATTTTGTTGCTTGGAGCTACATTTTAATTCTGTTTGCTTTTAGTTGCGACTGGCATGACGTCTTTGAAGCCTTGCTAGATGAACTGCCCGGGGCCTGGCATTTGGCTCTCGACCACATTTGGAAGGAAACAGCGTGGAAGATCACAGACATCATTCAAGATTACAAGGTGTATAAATTGCGGACAGCGAGCACGTGGGCTTAGAATATATTTGCCGAGATTAAGGAAATTGCACTTTCGTAAATAAATTATTCTGTATTTTTGGTGTTCATTTTTAGCACTACTATTGTCAACTAAGGAAGTGATTTTGTTGAAATCTTCCAGTGGGATGACCATTTTCACTCCGAGATAGACCTGCTCACTGACACCCGATGGACTGAGTCTTCTACCGCCCTGAACACCTGCTTCACCTTCACGCCCAACACGACTCACGCTTCTCCACAAACCATGCTAGAGATCAACCTCAAAGTGAGAAAATTAGGAATTTGACATACCAATTATCCAAATAAAGCGTATTTTTCCTGCTTTTAGAGTGCCCGTTACGTGATGTATACTAAAACGTTTGCTGATTTGTGCTTCTCTCTTTTACATTCATGGTGTTGAATAATTCCTGAAATTGAAGTTGGTCCACCTAAACTATACATTTATAAAAATCATTCGCTCGAATAATAATTGATCGATATTTTCCGACATGTTCCATCGTATAGTACTAGGAATAATATGTGTTTTGGAGTATTTATAATTAATGGTAACTTCCACATGATGGCTACCTTTTGCAATGAAGAATTCTGCAAAATGCCGGGTTTATTTCCTTCAGAGAAAACGCGAGAACCTGCTTATTGATGTCGGATGAAATGAATAAATATTGGAAATTGTTCAATATCGTATCATGGAACCTGATAATTCCATCATTTGGTTTCTCAAACTATTGTTCTCGCGTGTGTTCAATTATCCAAGAGTCATCGGCTCTCGAATCATCATTCGCGGATTTTGTCTTCTACATAAGACTTGTTTTCATACGAATGATTTTAGGAGCATAACACATTTTTGTGTGTACTTGATTATGGAAAAAAAGTGGTTCGAAAAATCGATCGCTTCATAGTTGTAGTAATATTTTATGACATTTCTGATCACTTGTCAGGATTTGTATTATAAAATTATATTGGCGCTAGAACATTCTTGCACGACAGTCTTGGATCTACACAAGAAATCTGTACAGAAATTATTATTGATGAATATCTCAAAGGCTTCAACAATCATAATGATCAAAATAGCATACCTCAGGATGCTCTTAAAGCTCTGTCTAATTAATTTTACTTAATCTAAAATAACCCCTATTCAACAAAATTAGAATGCTATCTTTAAAGTACAACATTATTTGTGGGCAACGCGTAATGTTTCAAAATTTAATACAAAATTTTTGCTATTCAAAATAAAATCCTCGAACATTTATACAATCAGACGGTGTATTATGTTGAAAAACATTTAGGATTGTATGAAAAAATATATCTCTGATAATTTTCACAGCAATCAAGATATTACTAAATCAATCTGAAACAAATTAATATGTTTCTCCTCTCATATGACCCACCGAAAATCAACACCGTAACAACTATCAATCCGTATCAACGAATTTAACGAGTTCTTCGTCGGTATTGCTAGGACAGAGGCGAGTTGATGTAAATAAATCAGTGTCGTACCAAAATTACTTCTTTCCTTGCTTACGTCACTCGAAGTGTAAAGCTCTTCAATACCTGGAAATGACAAAGGCTGTGACATAGCCTCAGTCGACCCTGCTAAATGTGCTAAATATGTGAGTGATGTTGTGACCTTTGTATTGACTGTACTAATTAGAAGATTAGTCTTAAACGGAAATTTCCTCAAAATTTTAAAGATTGATACATTAAAAAAAAATATTCCAAGAAACAGAGAAATAGTGTATACCAGACATTATAGGCAGATTTTTATACAACCTATGTTTAGTATTATCTCAAGAAAATATTTGAGAAGCAAGTCGTTTCTCCTCAAAGCCAAATTATATTTTTACCAAACTTCGATTCACACAAAAGAATGCAATCCTTGTTTCCAACCTTTCGTGAGGCGTCCGATAACGTTGACCGTACACTATTATGATCAGACCCTATTATCATCTTACACTATTATCATCCTACACTTTTATAATCATACACTATTATTATCATACACTATTATCATCATACACTATTATCATCATACACTATTATCATCATACATTATCATCATACACTATTATCATCATATTCTATCATCATCATACACTATTATCATCACAAACGATTATCGTCATACACTATTATCATCATACAGTATTATCATCATACACTAATATCATCATACACTATTATGATCATACACTATTATCATCATACACTATTATTATCATACACTATTATGATCATACACTATTATCATCTTACACTATTATCATCATACACTATTATCATCATACACTATTATGATCATACACTATCATCATACACTATTATCATCATACACTATTATGATCATACACTATTATCATCATACACTATTATCATCAGACACTACTATCATCATACACTATTATCATCATACACTATTATCATCATGCACTATTATCATCATACACTATTATCATCATACACTATTATCATCATACACTATTATCATCATACACTATTATCATCAATATTGCAATTTTGTGGAGAGTGTGGGTTGTCACTGCTTTGGTTGTAGACACTGGATGGAACACTAGACGCTAGTGTTTACAGACACTAGAAACTAGACCCTAGTGTTTACAGACACTAGACACTAGTGTTTACAGGCACTAGACACTAGTGTTTACAGACACTAGACACTAGTGTTTACAGACACTAGACACTAGTGTTTACAGACACTAGACACTAGTGTTTACAGACAGTAGACACTAGTGTTTACAGACACAAGACGCTAGTGTTTACAGACACTAGACACTAGTGTTTACAGACACTAGACACTAGTGTTTACAGACACTAGACGCTAGTGTTTACATCCAGCGCAACGTTGTTGTAAATTAGTTTAAATCCAATTTTTTTAAATATTAGGAGTGGCATCAGGCCAAGTCCAATAATAAAACCACAGATTTTTTATTTTTTTCACTAATTGTTGAAATTAGTTGCATCATTTCGGTAAAACGATTTCATCTACCCGAAAAAGTTTTTTTTGGTCGAGTTCATTTTTTAATTTGTTGAGGGACATTGCAGTTAAAATGGATACGTATTTGTATTGGTCACGGCGGGTCTCCCCACAAAAATTGCATCTATGTAGTTATTACAAAATTCAAATCGTTATCATATGAACATAACTATGATGTATACTAAATAGAGATAGGCATCGTTAATATTAGTAATGCGGATTGCATTATATTTCTTAGCAATCATCCGATCGGTTTCTTGGATTAAAAAAAGTGGATTCATTATCACCCATAATGAAAGAAGTGACTGATATTATTTTTTGCCCTTCCACCCAACATCCACCACGGGATTACCGCTCGGTTTAGAACTCATAAAAACCGGCAATAAAACAGTGTCTATGCAAAACAAAGCACTGATTACAATTCCTTTGTATAGGTCACAACATTATTTATTTCTAAACTATAAATGTTCTTCGAACGCAAGACTTTGTATCTTATCATTACCTTTTATGTCTCTATTAATAGGTACGCTCATTATACACCGCTCCTTAAAACAATTACTGACTCAGTCTCATTTGCAATCTCATTCAGCTTGATAACGTGGGCTAATCTAAATTGTAAATTATCAGTTTATGACCTCTATTCCACTTATGTTCAAATCTTCAACTGTAATATTTAGATTCAAGTCGGGAGTCAAGATACACGTTTGCCAATGTTCTGAAAAGTTTTTAAGGGAATCGTCCTCAAGTGTTGCAATTGCTTGCTGTACGTATCAGATTATTCTAATTTTTAGTGATGAGTTTTTATTCACGGTTGAGTACTGCGTTATGATGAGTCATCGTTACGATAGGATCAGGTCGAATAAGGTTACCCGTTTAACGTTCTGTTTTTCTTTGTCCATGATTCGTTTCAATGTATGAGTCAGAAGGATTTTTTTTATTAAACACAATTATGATAAAGTTATCCTTCATTTTTAAACCAAATTTGAAACACAACGAACCAAAATGTGTCATAAAACATCAAAGACCAAAGGGTATCCTGTCAAATCCATACCTCGCCTGATGCTGCTCTCATTTGTATAGTATTCTATGATGTGTTCCAGACCATGGACATCGGGATCAAGTCTACGGCCAGCTGCTCAAATGCCAGGCGCTATTGGTCTTACCTCGAGTATTTTCCAATCAAATCTGTTCACAATTTCTGGAAGTGCATTAAGGAAGAGTTTACGTTACTCCTCATGGTTCACCCCCAAAACCAGCCTCCCGTTCTGCCGGGGGATGAGTCCAGCAGTAAGGTACTGCCGGGGGATGAGTCCAGCAGTAAGGTACTGCCGGGGGATGAGTCCAGCAGTAAGGTACTGCCGGGAGATGAGTCCAGCAGTCAGGTACTGCCGGGAGATGAGTCCAGCAGTAAGGTACTGCCGGGGGATGAGTCCAGCAGTAAGGTACTGCCGGGGGATGAGTCCAGCAGTAAGGTACTGACGGGGGATGAGTCCAGCAGTAAGGTACTGACGCGGGATGAGTCCAGCAGTAAGGTACCGCCGGGGGATGAGTCCAGCAGTAAGGTACTGACGGGGGATGAGTCCAGCAGTAAGGTACTGACGGGGGATGAGTCCAGTAGTAAGGTACTGACGGGGGATGAGTCCAGCAGTAAGGTACTGACGGGGGATGAGTCCAGCAGTAAGATACTGCC
>SDVV010038131.1:0-10766 GCA_016164225.1 Gammarus roeselii
GAGTTAGAGAGTCCCCTAGGCAAGAACCTCGTTCTGTTTATGCCTGTTTGTGTAAATAGACCGATTTACTAGGATGGATACCCATTGTAGTACATTTTATTGTCGGTTACAGATGAGTAGAGAATCTTATTTAGTTATTTATGTATATATATATGTATAGGAGGGCAGCAGATTTTCGGATATACATGTTTGATCGAAGACCAGGGCGTATTTTGCATTTATAACTCTGCGGTTCACCTTCTCAATTCTTCTTACATGCTGTTTGGATGCAGTTGGCAGGTGGTAAATAAGGTTTCCTATTAACATTTTGCAGATATCTGCAAAATGTTAATAGGCAACCTTATTTACCACCTGCCAACTGCATCCAAACAGCATGTAAGAAGAATTGAGAAGGTGAACCGCAGAGTTATAAATGCAAAATACGCCCTGGTTTTCAATCAAACATATATATATATATTGTTGATGTTGTGTTTTTTTCCTCGAAAATCATATAAATGTATGTTCAAGAGGTGTATGTCTGTACTGCATCTTTGTGGAATTTTCGTCATTGATCCCTAGCAAATATGTTGTTTAACGTTTAGAAGACGATTTACTGGATGGATGGGTCCTAGTGTAGAGGTGGTTTACACTCTTTGGTTGTCATTTTGGAGTTCATCCATGCTCAACGTGAATTATGTACGTTCCTTTAGACCTCGATTTAAGTTCTAGGGTTTGTTAGTTAGTGAGGTTATGCGACAAGCTACTCATCGTTGTAGTGGTTTACTTAAGTCATCAGTAAACAGAAGCCTAGCTTTTTATGGCCAAACACTCTCAGAAACTCATTCTTGACCACTGTACATGTGTCTAGATTTTAGTTATGTCCAGGATGTGTCTTTGTTCGAGGCTGTTCAGAGACGATGGGTTAACAGATGCATGGTACGTCTGTGGCATCGTATCATGACTGTGTGTTACCTCTAAATTTGTTATATATCATTGGTAGATTGCTGAAAAGTGACCTTGTAAAGCATTATAAAGTTTATTTTTACGACACAGTGGGCATTGATTTTGTACTGCTAGAGGCATAGCATCTGTTAGGTCTAGGAATTTATTATAGATTTGAATGGTATGATAGTATAAAATAACATTTTCACATTAACTCAGCGTAAAATGACAGTCATTTTCGGTATGGCTGTTATGTTGGTATATATTCTTATTCATGAACCAGATCACGTAGGATATCGGACTAGGATTTATCATCTGGGTGTGGTAGGATACACCATATATAATAGTGAATCATTGTTTCTTAGGGTAGAGTAGAGAATCTTATTTAGCTACTTTTAGTTCTTGTTTTATATTTTTTTGCCTAATTTCACGGAATGTTTGCATAAAATACGCTTAATTGGATCTAATGCTTCAAAAATTGGTTGGTTTTATCTCTCGACACTGGATTTTAGTCCGGTTCCATGTTGTCTAGGTGAACTAATCTACCGGATTTGTGTTGAGTGTTAGTGTTGAAATTCTTCAATAATTGAATGTACATCTAAATTACGTTATCCAATCGCAGATCTTTACTTGATGGTTATTCCCGCATGTCGTTTATTTATAAATATTTGTTATGAGTATGCATTCTAATTCAGGATACACGTCTTATTCGAGAATTCACCCAATCCACTGTAGCATTTTTCACTTTAGGTCTGTATTGTAGTGGGGCGCTAAACCTAACCCATCCTAACCTATCTTAACCTGTTTTTCCCCGTTTCATACATATGTTAGGTATTTTCTTCATTGATTTAACCTTCATCCTTATCAAATCTATCCACTTGACTCTGTAGTTTTATCAATTTTTAGCAGATGGTGTGCCTACATATATATATATATACATTTTTTTCACTTCGCCTGTTACAAGTCCAGTAATATCGACCAGTTTCGAGTAATGATAGGTCATCGCTCGTTTGTGGACTTTTGAGTTCAAAACGATTATGTAAGCTTACCCAATACGTCAGTGAGTGTTACGAGTGTTAAGCGTTAGCAAGATTTATGTACGGTTTAACTGTAGCAATATGATTTTTTTTTGTAATGATGGATGTGCTGCTCCTACCATTGTGGTCTATTATATCAAATATTAATAAATAATGATATACCCCTGCATCAGCTGGTTTAGGATCTGTGTTGTCTTCTCGAATGCACTTGTTGCGCTACAATTTAAAGATATGATTGACCAATTATTTAAAATCATGTTATTCAGCATTAAATACTAATGTTGAGTTGATGGCACATTGTGAGAATAAATAATGCTGATATATTTATCTACATATTCTGTGTTCATGACAAATAATTTTATGGAATATAAGATGTAACAGAAGGGCTTTGTTTTACAAAATGTACAGAATATCGTTCTACTGGTGATGACGTCAGAATAGCGCATACCGCGCAAAGATCTTTCCGTGGCCCAGAAGTGTTTCACCTTATGTGATTCAGGCTCACGTGTGTCACCCAACTCTTCAAAATCCTGTCGCCTTATGATGAACTCATGTGGGTTGAAACGGCAATTCGGAACAGTTCACCGCAGTCACTCAAAACGAGCTCATTTTCGAGACCATAAAAAAAAAAGTTCAACAACACTAATGTTGGGGTGAAATAGAATTGCTGAAGATATAACGTGTTTAATGAACTATTTAATCATGTTTGAACAACTAAAAAAAACATACCAGGTCCAAATGTTCTCATAGAGGAGTTCTTTAGTTTTAGTTACGCATTTGAGCGCTAGTAGGCATCGTATGTTTTTATATTGTCTGGTCCATTCAACCAGCGAGCGGGAACACGTACCCTCGCAGTTTTTGTGTCGTCGTTTTGGTCGTGAACTCAACCAAATTCGGGTTAGCGTGAGACCGTTCACGGTGAATTAAGAAAACAAGGCGAACCGCCACAGCCCACATTCTTCATAAGGGTAGGGACCAAATACAAATTCAACATCAAGTGATTGTTGCGCATCTGTCAGCGAATAAAAACATTAACCTCCACATCTTTACGAAGTCATCTTTAGTCATGAAGTCGAAAACTCTACAGTACCAAGGAGTATTCGATATACAGTAACAGTAATCTCCGCGCACTATTGCGAGGTCGAAGGTTGTACACGAGAAGGTGTGGTGTTCATATTTAGTGATCGGTTCCCTTGTAGCGATATCGAGTGGAAGGAGGTCTCCTCAAGATTCATTTGGGCAAAAGTTAAGTTAGGTACAGAGAAATGGACGTTTGTGAGCGTCTACGCGCCTGCTAGCGAGAGGAATGAGGAGGTGAGGTAGCAATTATGGACTGTCCTGAATGAATGTATCGAGAGGTCTGGAGGAAAATTCAATTTCGTTCTGCTGGGGACCTAAATACGTGAGTGAGAGTTATGGTGGAGGAGAATTTGGTGGGATGGAATGTCATTGCCGGTAGAACTGACAGTGGGAAACCTGATAGATCGGTGCATATAGCAGGAGCTGGTGGTTGGAAAAACTTATTCAAAAAGCGCGATATCTACAAGGACGCATGAGAATTAATGACCCATGGTGCAGTAGTAGAGAGAGCGCGGGTGGAATTTGTGCGGATTTCGAGGAGAGTAGTGTGGAGGCGGTTATGTGTGCGGGTCTTGAGAGGGGAGGATGGAGGAGTGTCTGACCATCTGCTGGTAGAAGGATGATTAAGAGTTGAGCAGAAGTAGAAAGTGAACAAAAATGTATGTGGATGGCGAGAAGTAGTGAGGGTGAGTGAAATGTATTTGGAGAGCAGAGTTGTGGAGTCGCAGCAGAGTTTGAGGGAGGAATATGATAGCTTGAAATGGCATGACCTGATAAATGTTCAGAAATAATAGAAGACGTTCAGAGTTGCGTTGTTGAGATGCGCAGAAATGTGTGTAGTCTGCGTCGTGTGGCCGGGTGAAGAAGGAATGTCTGCCAGTGGTGGAACGATGAGATCAAACTGGAGGTGGCGCAAAAGATAAGAGCCTTTGAAGAGTGGTTCCATGCGAGGTTGGTGGTGACCTATGGCAACTAAAAAGAAAAGAGTAAAAAGGTGAAGCGGGTGGTGAGGAAAGCTGAGAGGAACACTGATGCCTAGTGGGCAGACGGTTGTGCCAGAATTTCGAGGAGAATGAGGTGAAGAGGGTGAGAAAGGGGGAGACCGAAAAGAGGAAGTGGTGATTGATGAAATCGAACAGTTGTAGTTATAAAGTGGTAATGTACGGAAATGGTGTGCCGAGTATTTTTAAGAGTTATTGAATTTCGAGGATGTCAGAAAGGGAGCATTGTTGCTGTGTGTGGGGGGGGGAGAGTAATGCACGGATGCCGGTTTTGGGAAAGCGACTTGTTGCGGACATAACTAAGGAAGAGGTGCAGAAGGCGGCAGAGACGATGAGAGTAAGAAAGTTCCTGATTTTCGACGGCGTTGCGCCTGAGGGCCTGAAAAAGGGTAGAGTAACGATTGCCGAATGGCTGGTGAGGCTACAGAATCTGTGTTTGTGTTGGGCGTGGTGCCGATGGCGTGGTGCTGTGCTTGCATTGTTCCGCTGTATAAGGGAAAACGAGAGAAAAATTAATGCTACAGCTCGAAAGATACGGTTTGTTATGTGTTGTTGGTAAGTTGTACAGGAGTCTGCTGCTCAAAAGGATTGGTGACCTTGCGGATGATGCAAAAGGGGTGGAGAACGTTCCGATCAGATTTTTGCTGTGAGTCAAGTTTATGAGAAGTACCTTGCAAACCGAAAATATGTGTCCTGGCCTTCGTGGATTAGTAAAAATCATACGACAGAGTCATCAGAGGATCGCTGTCGGAAGTGTTGCGTTTGTATTGAGTGGCTGAAATTTTGTTGAAAGCGGTTCTGAGTTTCATGTTGGCAGTAGAGCATGTGTCAGAGTTGGGGGCAAGGTGAGTGTTTGGTTCACAGTGAAAGTGAGACTGAGACAACGCTGAGTTATGTCTTCCTGGCTGTTCAGTCATGGCTTAGAGCTGTTGGGAGCGAGTGGGCGGAGTTCGGAGTTGAGTCAGTTAATGATGGTGGAAGATACGACATTGGTGACGGATTCGGTGAGAGAAAGAAGCCTCGAGTTAATGTGGTTAAAAGTAGCGTAATGAGATATTCGAGGAGTGTCGATGCAAGCGGAATTAGTGTCAGCATAAATGAAGAATTATTAGAGGAAGGTAAGTGTTTAAATACCTGAGCTCCCGTGTGGCGATGGCCGAACAAGTGGAAATTGAGAAGGAGTTGCGATTGAAGAAAGAGGGTAAAGTGTGGGTGTACTGAAGAGTGTAACGAGCTGTTGGTCATTGAAGATGGAAACAGAGAGAGGGTCGTGTGAGGGGTAGTTGTCCAAAGAGTGTTTTACGAAACTGGAACTTGGGTGTGAGAGCAGACGAGAGAAGAAGGTTAGATGTTTTCGAGATGAAATGTTTTTTTGGGACATGGTTGGAGTGACGCTGAGAGACAGGATCAATAGCGATGTTGTTCAAATTAAAAAGGGTATGGTGAAGAAGTCAGAGAACAGAGTAGATTTGCGTGCTCTGAGACGGCTCGGACACATGCTGAGGATGGATGATGGGTGATTGGTGAGAAGGGGGATGGAGGCGGAGGTGAAAAGCCGTCGGACTTGAGGTAGACCGCATTTTGAGTGGATGAATGGCGTATATCAGGCGTTAGGAAGGAGAGTCATGAGTGCGGAGGTAGCGCTAGAGCGTGGAATGGATAAACGTGAGTGGAGAATGGTTGTGAATGCTGATTTATTGACGCTGCTCTGAATAATACGAACGTTTGCCCCGCGGGTTAGAAACACGTACCTTTGCCCCGAGGGTTAGAATCACGTACCCCTATGTTAGGTTAAGTTGGGTAGGAAAAGTTTCATTGAAGTGATAACCAGTAAAATGGTACCTTAATTCGGTTGGTGGAACAACTCGTGGCTGATATGCCAGTGGCACGTACGACAGTGGCTGGTCTGACTTAGAAATGCTATGAATGTTTGCTGTTAAACAATACTACCGCAGTTAGGTAGTCAGAACAACTTGTGGCTAATATGACAGTTGTCGGAGATGAAAGGGGCTGACCTGACGTTAGCTATAAAAGAATGCAGCGCCACGAATAGCGACCCAAACCAGATGGTCGTTGGTGGCTCGCGCTAAAATTAATTCCGCACTCGCGCGCTATCGCCTCTTCACTTCAGCTCACTGTCATAACCGCTAAAAATCTTTCAGCACACGTGCTTTCACGCTAAAAAATGTTTCAGCCCACGTGCATTTGCGCCACAATCATAGCATCCTGCACTCAAATCAGCCACTGTCATATCCGATCCGCCACTGTCATATCAGCCACGAGTCGTTCCATTTTACTGGTCATCACTTTAATGAAACTTCAGTAACCGGGCACTGTTGTAACTGGAGCTAAAAAAACGGCATTACTTACCCTAGAATAATACGTACATTTGCCCCGCGGGTTAGTAACACGTACTTTTGCCCCGCGGGTTAGGAACACGTACCCCTAGGCTAGGTTAGGTTGGGTAGAAAAAGTTTAATTAAAGTGATAGCCAGTCAAACAGTGCCGTAGTTCGTTTGGTGGAACGACTCGTGGCTGATATGCCAGTTGCCGGATACGACAGTGGTTGGTCTGACTGAGGAACGCTACGAATGTTCATTGTTAAAAAAATGACACCGTAGTTAGGTAATCGAAACAACTTGTAACTGATATGACAATTGGCGTATATGAAGGGAGCTGATCTGATGTTAGCTATAAAAAAATTAGCGCCAGGTATAGCGACCCGATGGGTCCGGTCACTACGACGCAGCAGAAATAAACCAGTCAAGCTGTCGTGCCCTGCTTCTAACACTAACCTCGCACCGCACTCATGACGTAGAGTGTGTTGTAGGGTCTTGCGGTGGGACCCTTGCGCGCGGGCTCGCTATACCTGGCGCTAAATTATTTTATAGCTAACGTCAGATCAGCCCCTTCCATCTCCGACAACTGTCACATCAGCCACAAATTGTTCCGACTACCTAACTACGGTGCCATTTTTAAACAGCGAATATTCGTAGCGTTCCACAGTCAGACCAGCCACTGTCATATCCGCCAACAGGCATATCAGCCACAAGTTGTTCCACTATCCGAACTACGGTATGATTTTACTTGTTATCACTTCAATGAAACTTTTGCTTACCCAACCTAACCTAACCTAGGGGTACGTGTTTCTAACCCGCGGGGCAATTGTACGTATTTCTACTCCGCGGGGCCTATGTACGTATTATTATAGGGTACGTAATGCCGTTTCTTTGGCTCCGGTTATGACTGTGTCCGGTTATTGAAGATTCATTAAAGCGATAATTAGTGAAATGGAACGACTCATGGCTGATATGACAGTGGCTGCTCTGAGTGAGGGATAATAATTGTGGCGCATATACGCGTGGGCTGAAATATTGTTTAGTGCGAAAGCACGTGTGCTGAAAGATTTCCAGCGGTTATGACAGTGTCCGGCCATGACAGTGAGCTGAATTGGAGTGGCGATAGTGCGCATGTGCGGAAATATTTTTAGCGTGAACGCTGGGCTTCCTTCGCGCGGAAGGCTATGTATATGAGTGTGAGTGCATATGAGTAGTGGGAGCCCAGCGTTCGGGCTAAAATTATTACCGAACACGCGCACTATCGCCGCTTCACTTCAGCTTACTTTCATGGCCGGACACGTGCCATAACCGCTAAAAATCTGTTAGCGTACCGTTAGCCGCGAGTCGTACCGTTTCACTGGTTATCACTTTAATGGAACTTCAATAAACTGTCATAATAGCTAAAAGAAACGGCATTACGTACCTTTGAAAACGAAGTACGTTTGCCCCGTGGGTTAGAAATACGTACCTTTGCCCCGCGGGTTAGAAACACGTACCCCTAGGTTAAGTTAGGTTGGGTAGAAAAAGTTTCATTAAAGTGATAACCAGTAAAACGGTACCTTAGCTCGGTTGACGGAACAACTCGTGGCAGGCATGCCAGTGGCAGATAAGTCAGTCACTGGTCTGACTGAGAAATGTTATGAATGTTCCGACTACCTACCGTAGGTAGGAAGTCGGAACAACTTGTAGCTGATATGACAGTTGGCACAGATGAAAGGGGCTGATCTGACGTTAGCTATAAAAGAATTTAGTGCCCGGTATAGCGACCCGAGTTGTGTGAAGTGCACCTGCTGTCTCGTGTGTTCGGCCTAGTGTCTGTATCTGCCAGAATATTCTCTACATAAAATACCATAATCTTTAATATTGAATATCCTAAGCAGTCTTAAATAAATTGCTTGAATTTGTCGCTATAAACTATTCAACATTATTCAGGAGCATCGCCCAACACTAGAGTACCGCACCCGCATTAAGTGAGACCAACTTGAACTCCTTACTAATTATTTATCTGCCTGCGGTGAAGATATAATAATTCACGCTACACAATTCCTGTGAAGTGATTTGAAATTGGGTCTCACCGCTCCAAGTGTTAGGTTCGAGTGACTACAGAGTGCAAGAGAGCGTTCAGTTACTGATATTTGAAACAGACATCAGTTTACAATTCACGCTGATACTCACACTTTTACCTCGACACACCCGTTTTTTTAACATCGTTCATTGTTTATTTATGTCCTGTTTCCATCGGTGTTGAACTCTTTTATTGAAAGTTAAACTATTCAATTTGCTCCTATACTAATTCGAATTGATCACACGTCCTACTGAACTGCCTATTCGTTGAACTGAATTTAAATAATTGTCTTATTTATGTCATTCCATGTCACTTATCATTGTTGAACTGTACACAACCAACTAGTGAATTACTATATTAATGTGGAAAATCCTGCACAATATCTTATCGAGCTGTCAAGGTCGTCAGTCTGAAATCGATGAGGTCTAATACACTACAACATTGTCTCGTTGCAGGGTTGTTGATGAGGTGTAACACACAACAACATTGCCTCGTTGCAGGGTTGTCGATGAGGTATAATACACAACAACATTGTCTCGTTGCATGATTGTTGATGAGGTCTAATACACTACAACATTGTCTCGTTGCAGGGTTGTTGATGAGGTGTAATACACAACAACAATCTCTTTGCAGGGTTGTCGATGAGGTATAATACACAACAACATTGTCTCGTTGCATGATTGTTGATGAGGTCTAATACACTACAACCTTGTCTCGTTGCAGGGTTGTTAAAATCAATAAGCCAACAATAAGTTTTTTTTTCAATTCGTTTGTTAGACTACAAAAAAAGTATATTGCGGCAAATTATTATTTAGAATTTATTTGAACCATTCTTGAGATCAAATTTTCTTCAACTGCAGTACCTAATGAGATACGTGCGAATGAAGGTTTTTGAGATATGGTCAAACGAGAAACGTAGATCTGACAGTCATCAACCCTGACTTTGCCACAATTATAAAAAAAAATCAAAATGCAGGTAGCAACATAACCGCTTAGAATTGTTTTATAAATATCAAAAGTTATTTATCGAATAATGTGGAAGAACTCACTTATTTTACTCCCACAAACTTCATCTGCGAGAAATGAATAGGAGTGAAAGGAGTCTAAAACAGATTGAATATATTTTTAGAATGAATGAACTGATTCCAACTTCTGTAAACTTTATAAGTGCTGAAGCCACAGGGGTCATTTCAGTTAACAGCGCAACACATCATAATCTAAGCACCATATTAAAATATTGCTAGCATCATTCAGCAACCTTCTGTAACTGCGCAATAACATTTTTACTCCTATTTGTCAGGAAATTGCCATATTTACATTTAATGTAGCATAAGGACAAATATAGTGTAAAATGAAGTCAATTTCACTACATTCGAAATGAATCTACATTCGGAATACAAGGACTTTTGTATCCACTTTGTGTGATGTTGAATACCTCCATTGCTATTATTTCCCACACTCAAACTGCGCTGGAATCATGAGGAGTTCCATCGAGTCAATGTCACCATTGTAGCTAATGGTGGGAAGAAGCATAGCTACATATCAACAGAGGTTATAATACAATTGCTTTGGAAACGAATAAAATGTGTTCAATTTATGTTAAAATGTGAAAGGATGATCATTTTGGTAACTTATTGCGTGAACTCTGTTTCTTTGAAAATCTCTATACTTTAATACTCATCAACTGATAGAAAGTTTGTGGTAAAATTATTTTGAAAGTTTCATAATTACATCCTACACACTCCAATTCACGGCTACGACAGTGGTAGAGGTAATTTTTTTATTTATTAATCTTCAAGCAATACGTACAACTTCGACGATTCAACTATGTTGAAACACCCTCCTTCCAGAAGAAGTGTGAATGTTCGTTCGATAGCGTGCCCGGTACCAACCAATGTTAATATATCCATCAAGTTCGCTTGTGTGATTTCTTTCCTTTTTGCATCGAACAGCATAAATGGACATACCCTTTACGATCGACGCATTGAATTATTTTGTGCGTCACATAACAAACTACTTGAATAATAATATTACATAGCAACATTCAGCAACACCAATCTGTCAAGTTTCAACAGTCAGCAATGTCATAGCTATAGCTGTGTCATTGAATTACTGCAGGACAATATTGAACGTCATGAAATGAGTAGATTTAGACCTCTGAATACAATTTTCTCACCCAACAGCATACGGGCAATAGCGAAGGTGCGCGGGTGGCATTGGGCACTGGCTGCGAACAGGTCATTGTCTGCATAGGTAGGTAGTGATTGCAACCGTAACTGCATGCAGCAGGTGTGTGTTTCTTCTGTGCATCCACTTACACCCG
>SDVV010038132.1:0-10766 GCA_016164225.1 Gammarus roeselii
GCGAGTGCTGTATTAGCTACGAGAGTATCAGAGCACGCCACGCGAGTGCTGTATTAGCTACGAGAGTATCAGAGCACGCTAGGCGAGTGCTGTATTAGCTACGAGAGTATCAGAGCACGCCACTCGAGTGCTGTATTAGCTACGAGAGTATCAGAGCACACCACGCGAGTGCTGTATTAGCTACGAGAGTTTTAGAGCACGCTAGGCGAGTGCTGTATTAGCTACGAGAGTATCAGAGCACACCACGCGAGTGCTGTATTAGCTACGAGAGTATCAGAGCATGCTAGGCGAGTGCTGTATTAGCTACGAGAGTATCAGAGCACGCTAGGCGAGTGCTGTATTAGCTACGAGAGTATCAGAGCACGCTAGGCGAGTGCTGTATTAGCTACGAGAGTATCAGAGCACGCCACTCGGGTGCTGTATTAGCTACGAGAGTATGTCTGATCTAGTATCTGCTAAGAATCCACTAGTGTAGTACCAACGTTACTGATAGGCTGATGACAAAGGCATTTGCAACCGTTTCAAATGAGTATATAGAAAATATACCATTAACTATAACTTTGAACACAAGAATGCAAGTAGTCAATGAAACCATTGAAACCATTTTGGTCAAAATGTAGTAGTATTAGTACCATGTGTATAACAATTCGTAAAGGTGTTCGACTGCTATACAACGAGATGAATTGGAAGGCTTAAGTGCTCTATACAGGATGGGACTATTTATTGATGTTATAAACTGTGCTGTATGAATAATCCATTCAATTTCAAATGCATATTCAGGAGGCAATTTCTAGTTAACCGCTGTTGAATGAATTGTACAAATCATAATTTTAGAAAGTTTAGATGTATTGTTAAAAGTTATTGTTCGGCATTTTAGGGAATCTTTAATTGATAAACGAATCAATGTAAATTGGTATTCTACTATCTATCAATGCAATTTTTTATTAACAGATAATTTCTGTTGAATGCAGTCTTATTGACGCTCACCAACGAACTTTGAAATTGACTTTGCCACTGAGTGGAGCATATTCAGGTTCCACGCTGAATGTCCTCAAACATCGACTCATTAGCATAACAAGCAGGCACGATTGGAGACCAGTCTGTAAACCGTGGCAGTGTCCATGCTAATGGTCGAAGATCAGTCTGCAAACCATGGCTTCACCCCTAATCTTGAATGATGGCCTGTGTGCAAACCATGACAGCGTCCTTACTCTCGGTCGGAGGCCATTCTTCCTTCTACCCGGGGCAGCGTTCCCACTCGAGGTGAGACCAGCCTGTAAACCGTGACCGAGCACTAACTCACTGTCGGAGGCCAGTGTGCAAACCGTACCATCGTTTTTAATCGTGACTGACGCCCAGTCTGCAAACATTGGCAGAGTTCCTAATAGTGACTGAAGGCCAGTCTTTTAACCGTGGCAGTGTCCTTATTCTCGGTTAAAGAGTAGTTTGTAAACTGTGACCGCGTCCGTAACCTCAGTCGGAGGTCAGTTTGCAAATATTGGCATTGTTTTTACCCTCGGTCTGAGGCCAGTCTGCAAACCGTGATTATTGTTTACCGGAGAGCTTTGTGTTTCGGGTTAATTGTGTTCTCGCATTGGATGGTTAGTAAAAGATGATCAAGTTACCTCATATTACATTTTTCTCTGTAACTTCGAGTAGCGATCGATGCGTTTTTTTGCAATTGGTATTACAATTGTAATTTTATACCCTGTTAATAACGTCAGTTCTGGTTTCGAGATCAATACAATGGCTCAGCCCTTCAATACATGCGTTATTAATGCTACGAGTGGGGTCTTGTTTAAACTCTACAATTTACTTTCAAATGTGGATCAAAGCAAATCAACTACGGCTATATACATCATTTCTTTCATTAAATGTAACGTTTTTTATCATTTCTTTTCGAACAAAAACTGGCAGCTCAAACTATAAACTATGAAACATTACGTAACAACTTTGAATGGTATCAGAAAAACTTTTATTGCGGAATTAAATTGAATTATGATATTTTATGTAAAATCTTACGTAACGCTTGACTTTTTTAAAAGAATGTGATCTATAACCCTGTTATTTCGCGATGCACAGTATGGAATGAAATGTATTTTTAGATTTAGATTTGACGCAAATGTTAAATAAGTATTTTTTCGTTAGGCAGTGTAATTTATTTGAATCGTTGATCAAAAGAAAATGAAGCAACATCAAAGTTGACCAAAACTCATTAGCAGATTTAATTGCGTGCTTCCTCGTCGAGATGAACACTAATTTCATTTCGTGACCGGACGGCTTCCAATCTATTTCCTTTGAATGAATACAAATTTAATGCTTATTTTGTGATGGTAGTGGTAGTCACATCAAACAGAGCAACCAAGATCTATGGATAATAAACAGGTGTTTATTTCACTATTGATCTCAAAGAGCTCGGACGTCATAACGAATTGTTCGACATTAAAATCAAAGACCAAACAGTTACTGAGGACAAGATCTTCCATGAGGTGACTTTTCATTTTATGTAACACCCTCCGGTGACGGCTGGATGTTATCTTCAGTTGTCTTGGTTGACAAGAAAATTGTCTGACCGTTTCAGAATATGCACAAAGACATTCACAAAACTCTTGCTACGCTTGAAAGTTTTGTGATGCCTCTCGTGGAGGCGAAGTGCCGTGAACCCGATAAAAGAAATGGTTAGAGATCCATGTCTCAGTTATATAGGGACCTAGGTACAATGTGAACGAAAATGTATTCGAATCTGGTATGCGGTGCTGCTGGTAATGTTTCAGAGATGATTGCTATCACACGTTGTTTACAATCAAATGATTTGAATGGCTAACCGGCATCCATTTCTGACTGAAGTATGAGACGCAGAAATGGTAAGCGCAATCGAAAAAAATAATATAAACCGCACAGCACACCCGTTAACTTTATACATATTTATTATAACCCTCCTAGATCTGAGTATAATTTTGGTGTTTCATCATCTGAGTTCATTTGTCACTATCCGGAAAGAATGTGGACCAAATATTTTCGGTATTAAAAAACGGCAGTGTACCTAAACGAGAGTCTTTCTTCCCCAACAGTATTACGAATATGACTGCCATGTTAGTCGTTCGTCTGATAAGCTTACAAGTGCATAACAAGATACGGTATATAATCGTTTCTCTGACTATTACTATTGAACGATCAGAAAAAATCGAGCAGAATAAATATTACACATTTCGAAATCAATAAATACATATAATGACATGTTTGACTTCCTGTAGAAAGATACATACCGTTTTCCCATTTTTTTCATTTGGACACCCTCGATCTAAAAACGTTCCCCTTCTGTCCGTTCATCGCCACTCTACCTTCCGCCCATTGTTTTTCGTCGTTTCTGCACCGACCTCCCATAGTTCCCCCATCAACCTTCTTACGTCTTCCCATCAATTTCCTTTAATTCTCCCTTCTACCCCCCTTCGTTCCTACTTAGTCTACCCATTTTCCCCGTCCAATTCCCAGCTCCCAGCCTCTCAAACGGTCGTATCGGTCATGCGTCTAATCTGGAGAAGATGACGGGATCAAGGAGTCAATAATTATTGATGCCCCCGACATCGTCACCCCCTAAGAACGGGAGGGGAAGGTTAGGGGTTTCAACGGATGATTGAGGAGTGTAGTGGAGGATGGAGGGTTACCATTCAGGGATAAGGAGAAGAAAGGGGTTAGTAAATACTTCCTATACACACAGAGCAACGTCGAAACGACACGAAAAATACTCTGACTGCTCGGTGAAATAATTTATTGTATTTGAAACCCTTTTGCTTATTGTCAAACAAATTTCGAAACCACTTGTGAAACTACCTTTCAACCCAAGTCAAATTTTACCCATGCCTCATTTGAACGGGCCCATGCTAACTAGTTTTCACCGTTTCAATTCCATTGGTGTTCGTGCTCAATGTTGCTCCGTAACTTGAGATGAAACGCGATGACACTTCGTTAGGGAAATAGTGTTGAGGTCATTAGCTGGGGTTAGATTGTTTCACTTGATCTTTACTAAGTCTCATTTAAGTCTTCAACGTATTCAGTACATCCGGCTCTCGGACTGCGAGGGGAAAGGAGTGACCAGCGCTGTATCGGGTGTTCAGGGAGATGTTGGTCTCATATGAGAGACCTTTGCCAAGCCCAGTTCAGGGGGCTGACCTTTATCTTTAAAGGCTTCGTTGGTATGCTATAAAGAGACGGGAGGTTGATAATGAAGGAGTAATGAGTAGAACGATAGCTCAGGTACGCAACAAATGATAGCTCAGGTACACAACAAACGATAGCTCAGGTACACAACAAACGATAGCTCAGGTACACAACAAACGATAGCTCAGGTACACAACAAACGATAGCTCAGGTACACAACAAACGATAGCTCAGGTACACAACAAACGATAGCTCAGATACACCACAAATATAGCTCAGGTACACCACAAACGATAACTCAGATACATCACAAATATAGCTCAGGTACACCACAAACGATAACTCAGATACATCACCAATATAACTCAGGTACACCACAAACGATAGCTCAGGTACACCACAAACGATAGTTCAGGTACATAACAAACGATAGCTCAGGTGCACAACAAACGATAGCTCAGGTACACCACAAACGATATCTCAGGTAAACCACAAATATAGCTCAGGTACACCAAAAACGATATCTCAGGTACACCACAAACGATAGCTCAGGTACACAACAAACGATAGCTCAGGTACACCACAAACGATAGTTCAGGTACATAACAAACGATAGCTCAGGTGCACAACAAACGATAGCTCAGGTACACCACAAACGATATCTCAGGTAAACCACAAATATAGCTCAGGTACACCAAAAACGATATCTCAGGTACACCACAAACGATAGCTCAGGTACACAACAAACGATAGCTCAGGTACACCACAAACGATAGTTCAGGTACATAACAAACGATAGCTCAGGTGCACAACAAACGATAGCTCAGGTACACCACAAACGATATCTCAGGTAAACCACAAATATAGCTCAGGTACACCAAAAACGATATCTCAGGTACACCACAAACGATAGCTCAGGTACACAACAAACGATAGCTCAGGTACACCACAAACGATAACTCAGGTACACCACAAATATAGCTCATGAACACCACATGCAATAGCTCAGGTACACAACAAACAATGGCTCAGTTACACCACAAACGAAAGTGAATATGTGGTTTTACTACGGCTTTACGATGGAAATTTCTAAATGAATTTTTAATGTTCGCTGTATATGAAAAACAACACTTTCTGGATGCACTATGTCGTTTTCAAAACCGAAATTGAAGGTCAAATCTCTTAGGACCCTTAGAAAAAAAAATTAAAAAGGTGAATTTGTCAATATAATTTTAGTTGCGAGATCACGAAGAACTGAAAAATTCTCCCAAATCCTATCTCAAAAATGTCATGTGGTGTGATGTAGAATCTGCTCTGTTGAACAAAAATGCCAGAGAGTTCGTTCATTGGGTTTGATGTAATGCCATGTGGTGTGGTGTAGATTCTGCTCTGTTGAACAAAGATGCGAGAGAGAGAGTTCATGGGGTGTCATGTAATGTCATGTGGTGTGGTGTAGATTCTGCTCTGTTGAACAAAGATGCCAGAGAGTTCGTTCGTGGGGTGTGATGTGTTGTCATGTGGTGTGATGTAGATTCTGCTCTGTTGAACAAAGATGCCGGAGAGTTCGTTCATGGGGTGTGATGTAATTTCACGTGATGTGATGTGGATTCTGCTCTTTTGATCAAAGATGATAGAGAGTTCGTTCATAGGGTGAGATGTATTGTCATGTGGTGTGATGTAAATTCTGCTCTGTTGAAGAAAATTGCCAGAGAATTCGTTCGTGGGGTTTGATGTAATGTCATGTGTTGTGATATAGATTCTGCTCTGTTGAACAAAGATGCCGGAGAGTTCGTTCATGGGGTTTGATGGAATGTCCCAAGATGATGTAGATTCTGCTCTGTTGAACGAAGATGCCAGAAAGTCCACTTAAGGGGTTTGATGTAATGTCATGTGGGGTGATGTAGATTCTGCTCTGTTGAACAAAGATACCAGAGAGTTCGTTCATGAGGTCTGATGTAATGTCATGTGGTGTGATGTATATTCTGCTCTGTTGAACAAAGATGCCAGAGCGTTCGTTCATGAGGTCTGATGTAATAGCTTGTGGTGTGATGTAGATTCTGCTCTGTTGAACAAAGATGCCCGATAGTTCATTCAGGAGGTGCGATGTAATGCCATGTGGTGTGATGATGATTCTGCTCCGTTGAACAGAGATGCCAGAGAGTTGATTCGTGGGGTTTGATCTAATGTTATGTAGTGTGATGTGGATTCTGCTCTGTTGAACAAAGATGCCAGAGAGTTCGTTCGTGTGGTTTGATGTAATGGCATGTGGAGTGATGTAGATTCCGCTATGTTGAACAAAGATGCCAGAGTGTTCGTTCGTGGGGTTTGATGTAATATCATGTGGTGTGATGTTGAGTCTGCTCTGTTGAAGAAAGATGCCAGGATGTTCGTTAAAGGGGTTTCATGTTATGTCATGTGGTGCGATTTAGATTCTGTTCTGTTGAACAAAGATGCCATTGAGTTCGTTCAAGGGGTTTGATGTAACGTCATGTGGTGTCATGTAGATTCTGCTTTGTTGAACAAAGATGCAAGAGAGTTCGTTCAAGGGTTTTGATGTAATGTCATGTGGTATGATGTAGATTCTGCTCTGTTGAACAGAGATGCAAGAAAGTTCGTTCATGGGGTTTGATGTAATGGAATGTGGTGTAATGTAGATTCTGCTCAGTTGAGCAAAGATGCCAGAGAATTAGTTCATTGTGTGATGTAATGGCATGTGGTGCGATATAGATTCTGCTCTGTTGAACAAAGATGCCAGAGAGTTCGTTCATGAGGTGTGATGTAATGCCATGTGTTAATGTATATTCTGCTCTAATGAACAAAAATGCCAGAGAGTTCGTTCATGGGGTGTAATGTGATATCATGTGTTGTGATGAAGATTCTGCTGTGTTGAACAAAGATACCAGAGAGTTCGTTCTTGGGGTTTGATGTAATATCATGTGGTGTAAGGTAGATTCTGCTGTGTTGAACAGATATGCCAGGGAGTTCGTTCAAAGGGTTTGATGTAATGTCATGTGGTGTGATGCAGATTCTGCTTTGTTGAACATAGATGCCAGAGAGTTCTTTCATGGGGTTTGATGTAATGTCATGTCATGTCATCTAATTGTCATCCATATATGTAGGTATGTGTGTGCACATATGAATGTGTTATATACTGATTGTCATCCATACATGTACTTAGGTGTTTGCACAAATATATGTGTATTATACTGAGTGTTCATCCATATATGTAGGTAGGTATGAGCACATAGGAACGTGTATTACACTAATTGTCACCCATATAGGTAGGTAGGTGTGCACATATGATTGTGTATTATACTGATTGTCATCCATATAAGTAGGTAGGTATTTGCACATATGATTGTGTATTATACTGATTTTTATCCATATATGTAGGCAGGTGTTTGCACATATGAATGTGTATTACACTGATTGTCATCCATATATGTAGGTAGGTGTGTACACATTTTGAATGTGTATTTGTATGTGTACATGTATGATGGTATATTGTGAAATCCATTTCAGTTCCCTGAAGGCGACCCAGCAGCACACTTGAGATGATCTGCGATGTATTCAATTTGGATTTATCAATCCCATGCCCATGTGTTTTTTATTAGATTTTCAAAAACATAAATAGTGAATCATGTTTGGAAAAATGAAGTAGCTATAAACCGGCCGCCGACAGGAGATGTGCTGTCACAAATTCACTTTATCTCTCGTTCCGCTAAATAGAATAGCGCATATGAAAACTAAGTTTGATATATTATACCTGTGTATTGAAAACCCATAGCTAGAAGATGGAAATAAATGTTTTAATAATAGAAATAATAATGTAGTGTGACGTAGATCCTGATCAGGTTGAAGAAAGATGCCAGAGAGTTCGTTCATTCGGATTGGTTTAATGTCATGTTTCTGTGATGTAGATTCTGCTCTGTTGAACAAAGATGCCAGAGAGTTCGTTCATGGGTTTTGATGTAATGTCATGTGGTGTGATGTAGATTCTGTTCTGTTGATCAAAGATGCCAGAGAGTTCGTTCATGGGGTGTGATGTAATATCATGTGGTGTGATGTAGATTCTGCTCTGTTGACCATAGATGCCTGAGAGTTCGTTCGTGGGATTTGATGTAAGGTCATGTGGTGTGATGTGGAATCTGCTCTGTTGAACAAAGATGCCAGAGAAATCGTTCGTAGACTTTGAGGTAACGACATGTGGTGCGATGTAGAATCTGCTCTGTTGAGCAAAGATGCCAGAGAGTTCGTTCAAGGGGTTTGATGTAATGTCATGTGGTGTGATGTAGATTCTGATCTGTTGAACAATGATGCCAGGGGGTTTGTTCATGGGGTTTGATGTAATGTCATGTGGTGTGATGTAGATCCTGCTCTGTTGAACAAAGATGCCAGAGAGTTTGTTCATGGGGCTTGGTGTAATGTCATGTGGTGTGATGTAGATTCTGCTCTGTTGAACAAAGATGCCAGAGAGTTCGTTCAAGGGGTTTGATGTAGTGTCATGTGGTGTGATGTTGATTCTGCTCTGTTGAACAAAGATGCAGGAGAGTTAGTTCTTGAGGTATGATGGAATGTCCCAAGATGATGTAGATTCTGCTCTGTTGAACGAAGATGCCAGAAAGTCCACTCAAGGGGTTTAGTATAATGTCATGTGGTGTGATATAGAATCTGCCCTGTTGAAAAAAGATGCCAGAGAGTTCGTTCACGGGTTCTGATGTAATATCATGTGGTGTGATGCAGATTCTTCTCTGTTGAACGAAGATGCCAGAAAGTTCGTTCGAGGTGTATGATGAAAAGTCATGTGGTGTGATGTTGATTCTACTCTGTTGAACAAAGATGCCAGAGAGTTCGTTCATGGGGCTTGATATAATGTCATGTGGTGAGATGAAGATTCTGCTCTGTTGAACAAAGATGCCAGAGAGTTCGTTCATTGAGTTTGATTTAATGTCATGTGGTGTGATGTAGATTCTACTTTGTTGAACAAAGATGCCAAAGAGTTCATTCATGGGGTGTGATATAATGTCATGTGGAATCATTTAGATTCTGCTTTGTCGAACAAAGATGCCAGAGAGTTCGTTCAAAGGGTTTGATGTAATGTCATGTGGTGTGATGCAGATTCTGCTCTGGTGAACAAAGATGCCAGAGAGTTCTCTCATGGGGTTTGATGTAATGTCATGTAATGTCATCTAATTGCCATCCATATATGTAGGTATGTGTGTGCACATAGGATTGTGTATTATACTGATTGTCATCCATAAATGTAGGCAGGTGTGTGCACATATGATTGTGTATTATACTGATTGTCATCCATATATGTAGATAGGTATGATCACATAGGAACGTGTATTATACTAATTGTCATCCTTATATGTAGGTAGGTGTGTGCACATAGGATTGTGTATTATACTGATTGTCATCCATAAATGTAGGCAGGTGTGTGCACATATGATTGTGTATTATACTGATTGTCATCCATATATGTAGATAGGTATGATCACATAGGAACGTGTATTATACTAATTGTCATCCTTATATGTAGGTAGGTGTGTGCACATAGGATTGTGTATTATACTGATTGTCATCCATAAATGTAGGCAGGTGTGTGCACATATGATTGTGTATTATACTGATTGTCATCCATATATGTAGGTAGGTGTGAGCACATATGATTGTTCATTATACTGATTGTCATCCATACATGTAGGCAGGTGTGTGCACATATGAATGTGTATTACACTGATTGTCATCCATATATGTAGGTAGGTGTGTGCACATTTTGAATGTGTATTTGTATGTGTACAGGTATGATGGTATATTGTGAAATCCATTTCCGTTCCATGAAGGCGACCCAGCAGCACACTTGAGATGAGCTGCGACGTATTCATTTTGAATTTATCAATCCCATGCCCATGTGTTTTTTTATAAGATTTTTAATGACATATATTGTGAATCATGTTTTGAAAAATGAAGTAGCCATAACCGCCCGCCGATAATAGATGTGCTGTCACAAATTCACTTTATCATTCGTTTCGCTAATTAGAGTAGCGCATATGAAATCTAAGTTTGACGTATTATACCTAAGTATTGAAAAACCATTGCTAGACGATGGAAATAAATGATTTAATAATAATAATAATAATCTGATGTGATGTAGATCCTGATCTGTCGAAGAAAGATGCCAGAGAGTGCGTTCATGGGGTGTGATGTAATGTCATGTGGTGTGATGTAGATCCTGATCTGTCGAAGAAAGATGCCAGAGAGTGCGTTCATGGGGTGTGATGAAATGTCATGTGGTGTGATGTAGATTCTGCTCTGTTGAACAAAGATGCCAGAGAGTGCGTTCATGGGGTGTGATGTAATGTCATGTGGTGTGATGTAGATTCTGCTCTGTTGAACATAGATGCCAGAGAGTGCGTTCATGGGGTGTGATGAAATGTCATGTGGTGTGCTGTAGATTCTGCTCTGTTGAACAAAGATGCCAGAGAGTGCGTTCATGGGGTGTGATGTAATGTCATGTGGTGTGATGTAGATTCTGCTCTGTTGAACAAAGATGCCAGAGAGTGCGTTCATGGGGTGTGATGAAATGTCATGTGGTGTGCTGTAGA
>SDVV010038133.1:0-10766 GCA_016164225.1 Gammarus roeselii
ATACATAAACTTCTTAATGAAGTGAAAGATATTCTTTGGCTGTCAGCATGAAAAAATAGTAGTATCTGCTAGTGGGCAATTATACTGGTTGAAGTGCTGTTTTAATGTTAAAAGAACCAATCACCAGCAAAACGTTGACAACCTCATTGTTGACCATCAGTATCACTATGGTGCCAGAAACTCCGACAATCCTTAAGGAGATGGTCCCACTAATAATACGCAAGGTGCTGGAAATGGTCTCTCTAGCGGGCAGAGAGGGTCCCACCAACAGGCGGGCGGGGTGCAGGAGATGGTCCCTACAACGGGCGGGGTCCAGGAGATGGCCCCTTGAACGGGTGGAGAGATCCCACTAACGAGTGGTTGGGGGGCAGGGAATGGTCCCTTCAAAGAGTGGAGTGGGTCCCACTAACAAGCTGGTGGGGTGCAGGAGATGGTCCCTCCAGCGGGCAGAGAAAGTCCTACTCTAGTGAGCGGCGCGCCCTACGGGGGAGCCTATTATGACTCACATTGAGGCTCTGGTAGAAATGAGGCCCAAATCAAATCAAAAATCTAGTGAGCCGGCGGGGTGCAGAAGATGATTTCTTCAGCGGGTGGAGTAGATCCCACTAAACATGCGGGCAAAGAGGGTCCCACTAACAGACTGACGGGGTGCAGGAAATAGTCCCTTCAACAGGCGGAGAGGGTCCCTCTAACAGGCGAGCGGGGTGCAGGGGATGGTCTTGTTAACGGGCGGAGAGGGTCCCGCTAATAGTAGGACAGAGTACATGAGATGGTCCCTTCAACGGGCAGAGAGGGTCCCACTAACAGGCGGGCAAAGTGCCGAGATGCAGGGGTTGGTCGGCACAGACAACGGTTGTATGGCCGCAGGGGAGTGGGGAGAGGCGTGAGGGCACCCTTAGGGAGACCTATTGCAGCGGGCACACGGCGCGATAGGGAAAGAATACGCTGGGAGGTAGTGTAGAGGGAAGACATGAGATGAAGACGTTACAGCTGAGTCCTAAATAGCTTTCATGTGGGATTAATAATCATGCTCTTACGTTTATCTTCGGAAACTTCTCAGTTTCAGGTACAGAAATAAAATAGTAGTGTTTTCATTTATAGAACACTTGAATAGGTCAATCGGAATTTGCCCTTATTGTTCTAGGTTGAATCCAGAAATTGAAAAGAACTGAATAAACTAAGATTAACTGTCTCATGAGCAAATTATTTCAGAATATTATGTGTCAAACAAAAACACTACACAATATATCACACTGTCAGATGCTCCTCGTGCTGTTTATTCAATTTCTGAAGCATAGAGGTCCTAATGTGTGTGCGTTTTGTCATGTACTGGAGTTCAAAGGTCAAGGCGTGGAGTAAAATGCTGGGCGTGGAGGGTAGAGGAGTCAGCTATGGGAAACAGTAGAGAACTGTACACGACTGGTCAGAATTTGGTCACGTTCACGACTTTTTGCGTGCTATTCATGTGTGTGTTGCATTCGGTAACATTCTGAAGACTGAGTTGGTGTCTGGAATCTGCTGACTGTGATGTTGCTGCCTCAAAGTAAGAACAAGAAAAGTGAATATAGCTTGCAGGAACGAATTGATAAAATGTAAACCTCTAATAGAGGCCCTGGAGATGTGAACTATCTTCAAATTCACAACTGGCGCAGTCCATTTCACTCTCATAGAATTCTTGAACGTTCTTGCTTACAAGTTTCTGCTTCCGCTCCGCCGAGAAGATAAACTCTCGCTACAATACTCATTCAAGACTAGGAGCCTCATCAACAACCCAGAACTGGACCCGATTAACACCTTAGCACGGCTAAGAAGAATATATGCCCACCATTTTTCCTGCGTGTGGACAACTTACTTACCTTGCTGAATATCAATCACAAGCCTATTTAGCCTTCATTCTTCTACCAAATTCTTCAAATCAACACACCAACGTGGATGATCAATCCGCCGCTGGTTAATCTAGATTTGCAAATATACACTTGAGTAACTACACCAACCAACAGGTACCGCTGAGTACTCTCCAAACATTACGTCAGAGTACCGCCACATATACACTGAAGGCTCCAAAATTGCAGACAGAGTGGGAGCTACCGCTGTGCGCGGAGAAACTTCACGTTCAGCTACTCTCCCTCAAGCAGCCTCTGTGTTCTCTGCAGAGCTGTACGCACTCGAATCAGTCATTTCTATTACAAAAACAAGTAGCCTCCCCATATACGTCGTATTCTCAGAAAGTATGTGTGCCCTCACTCAGCTCAAAACGATGTAGCTACTATAGACACCCTGCTCTTTGTAATATGCAGCACGATCTCTTTACAATGTTCAAGATTACCCAAGCGGTCGTATTCTGCTGGATTCCTGGTCACGTGAGAATAAAGGGAAACTAGCTTGCAGATTCCTTTGCTAAACTGGCGTCTACTCATTGAGAACAATTTGTTACCATACACTACCGAGACTTGTTCCCTGTCATCAAATCCCATATAACATCTCAATAAAAGGACATGTGGCAACGGAGCGGACAAAACATATTTTCAGGTAATCCGCGGTTTAGAATGGTAAACCAAGTTCTCCAACAGGAGAGACCATTGTTCATATACCGCTTGTGCACGGGACACACGTGGGTAATTAACAACCGCCTAAGGGATATAGATACGGGACCGGACGCTTCATCGTGCCTCTGTTGCCACCAGGTGACAAGCAGCGTAAAACACTTACTCATGGGTTACAATACACTAGCAGCAGCCCGACAAGCTTTCTTAAATCACCCCTGCAACCTACAAAGTTTACTCACTGACTTAACCTACAAGAGAAAGCTAATTGTTTTCAGAAAACATCTAAACAAAGCGGTGTAAAACCCAAATATTTGTGCAGACGAGGTGGTCTTTCCATCCCACAATGCACTGAGACGATAATCTGTTCATGTAGCTGTGATTAAACCCTTACCGTTCCTGTACACACCAGCGCCGTGTGTACCTTAATTGAAATATTTATTCATGATAACCCTGATAAGGTCACTGTCAACGAAAATCGATGATCTTTTTGCCGTACGGGGGAACTGCCATAAAAAATCAATGATCTTTGTGCCGTACGGGGGAACTTGCAATTACTCGTGTTAAGCCTCTGGTGGAAATTCTGCCCAAATCAAATCAATCTCCATTAAAAGAAATATGGGAAGAATACTGCAGGTGCAAGAATATTGCAAACTTGATGAAAATAGGTTTAAATTCCATCTGCCTCCTCCATACTGAGATCCAATTGTATGTGTGTCGATGTCATATTGGCATGGATACGACTTTAAATATGTGGTTGATAGCTGGTGCTAGATGCATTGCATTACTCCCCAGTATAATGTTTCTTTACATAGTCAATACCTTAGTGCACCGAGCTTGAAATTAGTAAATAGTAATGATTGTATTTACAATTAGTCTCAACGTATGTTACGGCTCTATTGTTACAGAAAAGGGAAAGATAGCATCATAGTCCATTTCGACTGTGGCCAGTGATCCCTCAGAACATTAATTAGTGGTGCTCTGTTCTTCAGACGGGAGAGTTCACAAGAGCAGCACAGGTTCTGGATCGGGTCTGTCTGGTGGGGGGGGCAGCACCAACGGGATGACGGCCAGCATTAGCTTCTCAGAAGGGGCCTGGAAGCCAAGAAGGTATTTGGGCGCCAACTTGTTTGTACCTTCCACCAGGACGGAGGAGATCATCCTGCTTCTGCTTATCAGGTTTGTTGCTGCAGCATTTACTGGAAAAGAAACAAATTGCCACTCTAGATGTAACTCACAGATGAAATTACTAGCTGAGCCTACTATCTGTTTAGGAAAGACAACATTTTATCAGCTTCAATTTCCAGAAGAGAGTGGACAGGATACTGCCCTTTTTCTCAGCCACCCACAATGCCCCAGCGAGGAGATCAAACCAGCTTTTGTTCTGTTCCTTATCACCCTCTATGTGCGAGGGGATGAAACCAGCTTTTGTTTTGGCCCTATTCCTAACCACACCTCTTATCATAACGAGGTGATTATACTAGCCTTTGTTTCACCCCTATTCCTAACCACCGTTCATGTCCAGCGAGGTGATCATGCCAGCCTTTGTTCCGCCCCTATTCTTAACCACAACTCCTGCTCTGGTGAGGCAATGGCTGCCATTATTGAATCCTAACCACACCTACTCCAGTGAGGCGATGGCCGTCAAGGACGCCGTGCTGACGCAGTGTCCCGAATTCGCCGTGCTGCGGGAGCGCGCCAACACCGCTGCCACGGCCATACACGACATGCTGGCCCTAGCACTCGCACCATCAAGGAGCTACCAAATACTTATAGAGGTGAGGGTGACATGAATTGGTCCATATATTTGTTAACCTAATTGGAATCTTGTTGAAGCATGGACTATTGGAGCAAATCACTTGAAACTCTTGATTCGACATATATTGTTAGGATTCAAGACACCAGCCCATAAAGTTCAATTTTGGTTTTGAATGTTAGGAATGTTTTTATTGTAGGCGAGGTCAGTGGTGGCCTGTGACTACTGTAGAGAGAAGAGAAGTCGCAGGCGAGGTCGGCGGTGGCCTATGGCAACTTTATTGAGCAAATAGAACAGGTGAAGCGTATGGCGAAGAAAGCAAAGAGGGACCCGGATGCTGGGTGCAGTAGGTGGTTGTGCAAGAATTTTGAGGAGAACGTGAAGATGTCCTAAAATGAAGCAAAAAGGTGATGAAATCGGACACTGGGAAGGAGGAGTTTGTGAAAGATTTAAACAACCGGCTGTTGTTGAAGAGTGGTGATGTACGTAAAATGTGGGCTGAGTATTTCGAGGAGTTGTTGAACGTTGAGGATGTCGTAGAGGGTGACATTGTTGCTATGGGTGATGTGTGGAAGCCGGTTTAGGGAACAAGAATTGTTGCGGACGTGGATTTGGAAAAGGTCATGATGGTGTCAACAGGGAGGCGTCTTTAGGGTATGCAGTGTGCAGTTCAAAGTTTCTGTGTTAGCAGGAAAGTACGTGTCCGGGTAGGGAGAAAGGCGAGTGCTTTGTTTTCAGTGAAAGTGAGACTGAGAAAGATTACGGCTGTTTAAACTCTACATGGATGAAATGGGCAGGGAGGTTAAGATGAGTATATTAGGTCAAAATTTTAAATTGTTAGGAGCAAATGGGCTGAGTCGGCAGTTGAGTTAGCTGCTGTTTGCGGATGATTCAGCACTGATGGCAATTTTGAAGAGGAAGTGGTGTAGGCTGATCTCCGAGTTTGGTAGTGTGCATGAAAGGAGGAAGCTGCTAGTAAATGTGGGTGGAAGTAAAATAATGAAAATTTCAAGGAATAACTCTATCGGAATCTGGCTGCAAGAATGGAGATATATTTGATGAAGTTGAGTGCTTTCAGTACCTGGACTCATGTAGGTATGTGTGGAAAGTAAAGTACAATCTAGAGTGCATTAATAGTGGGAAGTGTTGGGTGCACTAAGTCGTGTAATGAGCTGTAGGACATAAGGTGTAAATCAAAAGAGATGATTGAAAGGGGAGATAGATGTCCTAACAACCCTCTACGGCGCTGAAACGTGGAGGGCGAGGGCGGAAATGAGGAAAAACTGGAATGTTTTCGGATATAAATGTTTGAGAGGCATGGTCAAAGTGAGGTTGACTGATTGGATTAATAATTTGACATTCGAATAAGACCAAGTATGGTGAAGAAGCTGGAGGACAGTAGATTTACGTGTTTTGAAGTGACTTGCGCACTTATTGAAAATAGATAATGGGAGATTGGCGAGAAGGCCAATGAAAGGGAAAGTGAGTGGATGTACCGTGTACACCTAGGGGAAGAACAACGTTTGGGTTGGTGAATGGCGTGAAGCAAGCCTTACGCAGAAGAAACATAGTGTTAAGGTTGAGGTACCCAGTCCGCATTAATCGAATTTTTTTGCCGAATTTGCGGTACAGTTTAGAAGTGAGTCAACTCCAATGCCCCTTCAATAGTATTCTAACCGGAGCAGTTATAGTGTTATCACACTTCTAGGCAGTACCGATATTTCGTCGAAAAGACGGCGTCAAATGTAAACTGGGTAGATTGCGCATCGGCTGAACGTGAACTTAGAGAGCTTGTAAATGGAACACTTTTAAAGTGGACTTGATGAGGTTTTCTAGCGTTCGGCGTCTCGTTGAGAAACGTGATAGGCAAGGTCCGATAAATATGACGCAGCAGAGGTACACTTCATCCTGACTTGAAGTCGGTATGTTTGTAAGAGCGCATGAAAGGAGTGAGCGGTGCGTCTTGCCGTCGGCCACCCCCCTTCTGTATCTGTATGCAGTTGTCATTGGCCAATCAAGAAAAGGCTTGTCTGCTGCAAATTCACGGGTTAATTAGAAGACTCGTTACATTCAAACCCCAAAAATTACTCCACTTTATATTTCAGAACCTATCAATAAACTGCACCTCAAGCTTGGTGCGATTTGCTCCGATAGTTTACGATTAAACAAGACTCTGTTATGTAAAGAAAGATACCCTTGCAGCTTCATAGATTCCAAGCCCTCCCTTTCTCAACTAAACAGCCAAAGGTGAGCAAACGCATCCGGTCCTCTTCAACCCTGCTTCGTACAATCCATCCGCCCATATTTCGGTCGTCCTCTAGTTCTGCGACCACTCACGTCAGCTTTCATCTCCATTTCCACCCATCTCCCATCAATCGGTGGATGTGCGGCCCAAATAAAAAAATCCCTTCAATCATCTCCACAGGTCTGAACCATTCAAGAGCACGTGAATCTACTCGGTTCAATAACTTTTTTGCCATCTCCGTTCAAATGCAAACATCGTCATTATTGATGGTATCCACCCGCGTGGATACCAAAAACATTCAAACTTCTTCTCTCTTCCTCTCTCCCCCTCTACGTCTCAGCCATATAGAGCACTATTGGGACAACTACCTCTTCATACAGCTTCCCTTACTTAGGTCCTGCACATTTTTCCACCATTCAGTACACCCCTCTCTTAACAACCTTCCATAACTCTACATTTTACCTCGGTTTCCTCTTTTTATATCTCGTCGTGGTTAGCGGATCCAACTGCAGTGTCAGCCTCTAGTGCTGCATGTTGCTAGTTCGAGCCTAGGCATGGACACGGCGGTCTTGTGGCGGGGAGATTGGGTGCCTTCCTCCTCTGTGTCAGCCTAACTTAGCCACCCTCCTAGCTATGGGGAAACAGCTGTATGTCGAGATGGTGTGTTCTATCTCACTGTAGGTCTCTGTTTTTCACTGTCAGTATTAATGAACTTACCGTGACAGTCACTCACCTCTTGCGGTGGGAAAGGTGGCATGCACTGAACTTCTTACGCCAGATGACGCCACCCTACGGAGTGTGTCGGCTAAACTTATATATGTGTGTGGCGTGCACATGCTTGTATCATAGCTGGATCACGAACCCGTGACTCTTGCTCTCCGTTTCACCGGTACGTTCAGTAAACAACTCTTCATTCAGAGTTCTTTGATTCGCAGCTTCCTCTTCTTACACACGCTCCCAAACTGATACCAACCTATATTACATAACTTCTCCAAATCCGTCTTGTTTGCCGTATCATCCTCAAACAGCAACTGACACTATAGACGTTTCCTTGCTTGGAAGTGTTGGCCTAGTACAAGCTTTCTATAGGGTCCTCCAGCAATACGCCGCTTAGCTACTATCAACTGCTACACTATTTTTCAATGTTTTCAATTGGATGCAATGGGAGACAAATAAAAGACGGCAGTTATGGCTTTGTACTGAGCAACCGTATAGCTATTAACACTGTTGTTTACGATACAACGTGACAGCTACTAAATTTTGACAAAACTCATTCCTTTTCTAACCCACAATAATAAAGGGAGCCAAGGCAATAATATTAATACGAGGGGATATCAACACCCAACTGCAGAAGAGAGAAAAAAAAATCAAACATCGATTGACCAGATCAATTGGCTAAACTTTGGAATGCAACATCAATATCCCAGGAAACAAGCATAATTGTGCAGCTGAACACTGCAGATAAATGGACTGCTTTAGCCTCATTACAAACATTTCCTAACATGTGTTGCAAACAGAGCAGAGCAAGAAAATTAAAAGATTTATATACAAGATACAGTAAACGATTCCCATAAATACATTAACTTCAAAGATTGTGAACCTAGAAAAATGTAAGTATTCCTTAATAATCTAAATAGAAGCTTCTTAAGAAACTCAACAGATGAACTTGTAACTGAAAGTAGTATGCAGTTATCACTATTGTATATCTGATCATGTAATGTTAGCAATGGCTACCAGCAAAGACACATCCCTGAGCATCACACAATATCAAATCCTAAATAATTTACTAGTAATGTATGCTGTACCAGCTACATGGTATTACTTGATGGCCACATTCCTTCTGAGTGACGAACATCAGAATTTGAATCAATACAGGTATACAGATACAGACACTAGCCCGCATCTTCCAGAAAGGGGGGGTGGCCGACGGCAAGGCGCTCCTCACACCTTCATACGCTCACACTCACACAACTTAGCCCTTTTGTGCTAAAGGGTCTGGCCGGTACCCCTCAACATACACTCTGGGTCACGAGTGCAGTCCGAGGATCCGTCGTCAGCAGCAGGGCCCGACAGTTTTTCACTGGTTTACCCCCGCCGCATCATGCGGGCTCCCCCCACTTACGACCATCTCCCGATAGCGGGATGCCAATGGCGGGAAAGCACATCAGAGCAGCGTCAAATCAAAATCAACCATTCACCACTCACGCCTGTTCATTGAATGCTCTCTCGCTACTTACACATTCATGTCTCTCCTTCCAAACGCCTGCTTCACACCATCCATCCACCCAAACTTCGGTCTACCTCTAGGCCTGCGACCACTTGCCTCCGCATTCATCACCCTTGTCACCAATCTCCCTTCATCCATCCTTTCCATGTGCCCGAACCATCTCAGCACACGCGAATCCACTTCACCATTCCTGTTCTGATTCGAACCACGTCGTTGGTGATCCGGTCTCTCAGCGTTACTCCAGCCATGCTCCTCAAACATTTCATCTCGAACACGTTCAACCTTCTTCTCTCCTCTGCTCTCACCCCCCAAGCCTCGGCTCCGTAGAGCACAGTTGGGACAACAACACCCTCATACAGCGCTCTCTTTGCGTCCATCCCCAATGTCCTACAGCTCATTACACTCTTTAGTGTACCCAACACTTGACATCCCTCCTTCACTCGCGCCTTCACTTCAGTTTCCACTAGTTCAGTTTTCTCCACATGGGAGCCCAGATACTTAAAACACTGAACTTCCTCCAAGGGTTCTCCATTTAAGGAGACACTAATTTTGCTCGCATCGACAGTCCTCAAGCATCTCGTTACTTTACTCTTACCCAAATTCACTCGAAGCTTCCTCCTCTCACACACTCTACCAAACTCAGACACTAGCCTACATAGCTTCTCCTCTGAATCCGCAACCAGGGCCGTATCATCAGCAAATAGCAACTAGCTCAACTGCCAACTCCGCCCACTCGCTTCCAACAGTTCCAAGCTACGACCTAGCACACTCGCGTTCACCTCCCTGACCACTCCATCCATATAGAGGTTGAACAGCCAGGGAGACATCACGCAACCTTGTCTTAGTCCCACTTTCACTGTGAACCAATCACTCACCTTGCTCCCCACTCTGACACATGCTCGGCTGCCAACATAGAAACTCTGCACCGCTTTCAACAGATGTCCGCCCACTCCATACAAACGCAACACCATCTGTAGTGCTTTCCTGTCAATCCTGTCGTTTGCCTTCTCCAGATCCATGAAGGCTGAGAGCACATCCTTTCCTTTGGCAAGGTACTTCTCACAGACCTGTCTTACTGCATAAAATCTGATCGGTACACCCTCTACCACTCCTAAAGCCACACTGTTTTTCTCCAATTGCGCAGTCCGTACAGTCTCTAATCCTTTTGATCAGCACTCTCCCGTACAACTTACCAACCATCCATAACAGACTGATACCTCTCGAGTTGCAGCATTCATTTTTATCTCCTTTGCCCTTATATAGCGGAACAATGCAGGCACTGCGCCACTCAATCGGTACCACGCCTGCCACAAAACACAAGTTCAGTAACCTCACCAACCATTCGACAATCGATCGTTACTCCACCTTTCTTCAGGCACTCGGTCGCAACGCCATCTAAACCAGGGGCTTTCCCTGCTTTCATCGCGTCCACCACCTCCTGTCCGCTACAAGTCTTGCTCCCAAAACTGGCATCCGAGCACCACCATCCACAGCAACAATGTCAGCCTCTCTGTCATCCTCGACATTCAACAACTCATCAAAATACTCGGCCCACCTCTTCCGTACATCACCACTTTCCAACAACAACTGGCCGTTTTTCATCTTTCACCACTTTTCCTTTCCGGTCTCTCCCTTTCTCACCCTCTTCACCTCTTTCCAAAACATCTTTTTGTTCTCAAAATTCTGGCACAACCGTCTGCCCCACCTGGCATCAGCGTCCCTTTTGGCTCTCCTCACACCCTGCTTCACCTCGTTTCTCCTCTCTTTGTACCTTCCACAAGCCACCTCCGACTGGTCTACCTAAAGTACCATTACTTTCGCTGATTACTATTCTAATAATTTCGTCTGTAATTTGATTATTTTTACAGATACAGATACAGACACTAGGCCGCATCCCCCAGAAAGGGGGGTGGCCGACGGCAAGGCGCATCTCATTCCCTCACACGCTCACACTCACACAACTTAGCTCTTTTGTGCTAAAGGGTCCGGCCGGTA
>SDVV010038134.1:0-10766 GCA_016164225.1 Gammarus roeselii
AGTTGTGCTATTCAGATATTCGCAGGTCAATCTCTTCTCGCACGCCCGTTTTATTATTGATTATTCCTTCTGTTTTTTGTTGTTTGTGGTGCAACTGACATCTTAGGGATTTGAGCAGGAATTGGGCTCCACGTCAGTAGAGACAATGGACGACGGATTGTTACTAAAATGAGCGAACTCCAGTCCAGCTAGATAGAAGGGAGTAATCCTTGCTGTATTGTATATGAGCAAATCCAGTCCAGCTAGATAGTAGGGAGTAATCCTTGCTACATTGTATATGAGCAAATCCAGTCCAGCCAGATAGTAGGGAGTAATCCTTGCTGCACTGAATATAAGCAAATCCAGTCCAGCCAAATAGTTGGGAGTAATCCTTGCTGCACTGTATATGAGCTGATGCAGACCGATTCTGTCACTGAGCAGTGTCATGTAGATAGGTTCCAAATTGAATCGATCATTGAAACCTCCATAAATAGTATTTCTTAGCTGATTTCTTCTTCCTTCGATGTATTGAAAAGACAGTAGACTTGCTTTCTTTGATCTGCTTAGGGGCCCCACTACGAGCCATCAGTTCTTCCACCCCTGGATGTTGACCCAAAGGTCGTTAGCTTTGTTACCGTCGTGAAAAATAGGTGTTTTCTCCTCGCACGTAAAGCCCGGTTCCACCTTCTTTCCTCTCTCAATCTTCCCGATAAAGAGTAAAGCCTTTGATCTGGATGAAGGTGCTGCTAATATCGGGTGCCAGCTTGGTTTCAGACGAGCATAAAATCTCGATTGAGTCATCCTCCACCATGATTTTTCTTCGATCCACCTTGTAATTTAAGCTTCTAACTTTTATATATTTATCATGACATTACTTGTTTTAGATCACACTACTGTTTAAACTTGACCATAACTAGCTGAAAATAACAAAAGGTTCAGTATCATAGATTCGATAGCATATAATGTTTTCCACAATCGGGCATTCGTTCAGTAATTAAACGTAGTTTTAAAAATATACACTCTTTGGCAGACTTCGAAAAGCAGAACGATCAACATTTGTAGAACCCCATTCATGTTTCATAATATAATTGATTATATTTGCAAATATGTAACGCTTGAATCATCTACTCTACGAGAATAGATCAACAAATTCAAGAAATTTGTTCGTTCTTCGTTAAAGCCATTACCGAGGGTCGATCCAAATTTAGTAATTTGATTAAATATAAAAGTAGAAAAACTACTGGGTGGATTGGAGTAGAATGTTTACAACTGACAACCTGAAACTAACAAATATATTCATACCCAAATCTCATAAAATGTTCTCGCTATCGAAATCGAGTGGAACTGTACACTGGTTGCTAGGCATGACACACTGCGGCATACAACGACATTCTTAAGGTTGAGTGGTACTGCACACTGGTTACTAGGCATGGCACACTGTGACGTACAACGACACTCTCAAGGTTGAGTGGTGCAGTGCATTGTATTCAGGAAATGTTGTCAATTGAATCAATGATTTTTCAACAGCATAAGTGGAGCATGGCCGTTGTTCCGCTCAGATAGTCGTGTATTCCGCACTGAGAGTCGTATGTTCCGCACTGAGAGTCGTATGTTCCTCACTGAGTCTTATGTTTCGCACTGTGAGTCTTATGTTCCGCACTGAAAGTCGCATGTTCCGTACTGAGAGTTGTATATTCCGCACTGAGAGTCCTTTGTTTCACACTCTGAGACGTATGTTCCGCACTGCGAGTCGTATGTTCCGAACTGAGAGTCGTATGTTTCGCACTGTGAGTTTTATGTTCCGCACTGTGAGTGTTATGTTCCGCACTGAGAGTCGTATGTTTCACACTGTGAGTCTTATGTTTCGCACTGAGAGTCGTATGTTCCGCACTGAGAGTTGTATGTTCCGCACTGAGAGTCCTATGTTTCGCCCTGTGAGTCTTATGTTTCGCACTGTGAGTCTTATGTTCCGCACTGAGAGTCGCATGTTCTGCACTGAGAGTCGTATGTTCCACAGTGAGAGTCATATGTTCCGCACTGAGAGTCCTAGGTTTCGCTCTGTGAGTCTTATGTTCCGCACTGAGAGTCGTAAGTTCAGCACTGAGAGTCGTATGTTCCGCACTGAGAGTCGTATGTTCCGCACTGAGAGTCGTATGTTCCGCACTGAGAGTCGTATGTTCCGCACTGAGAGTCATATGTTCCGCACTGAGAGTTGTATGTTCCGCACTGAGAGTCGTATGTTTCGCCCTGAGAGTCGTATGTTCCGCACTGAGAGTCGTACGTTCCGCACTGAAAGTCGTATGTTACGCACTGAGAGTCGTATGTTCCGCACTGAGAGTCGTATGTTCCGCACTAAGAGTCGTATGTTCCGCACTGAGAGTCGTATGTTCCGCACTGAGAGTCGTATGTGGCGATTGTAGTGTGCATGTCGGAATTGTCAGATCGGAGGTTCGAAAGGTAACTCTTCTGGCAACAACATTTTCTAAGAAATGAAGGCCTTATATATTCATAAATATAATTTTAACTCATATGTTCTTCTTCAGTCAACATTTGTTTATTGATCCCGTCATCTAAGAAGAAAAATTTGTTTAACTTTCCGACATTTCCAATTAAATTACCAAATTAACATCACGTTCACCAAGTAGGATTAATTTACGTTCAAATGCATTGTTTGACTGTTTTTTTAACGTATATTTTATATTTTTTATATATTTTCAAGACAATTTACAGTATGGGTAGTAATTTATATCACAATATTGTGTGTAAAACTACAGATTTTTTACATTGTCTTCAATTCACTCCTATTAAGTTTTCCTTCAGCAGCCGAAGTAAATTCACGTCAAATGGGACATTTGTAGGGTAGTTTAAACAACAAAAAGGAGTGTTCACCTGGAAAATAGTGCCGTAATAATGTCTAAAACAACAAGCAATTAGCGTAGCTCGGAGTGTACATATATTCGCCGCATTAAATATCAGGAGGGTACACACCGACACATTTACACATGGATTATCCATTTAGATAAAGATTTTTCATTTTCCCCTTCGATCATTTTTTTAACTTGTTACGATCGTATGGTTCTACGTTGTTCATTTCATAGGAGAGGGTGTACGCTTAAGGAATAAGTTGATAGCAGGCGGTGTCCACTAACAGTTTCGATTAAGACAGTTATTTCATGGTCAGTTAGAGATGAGATCTGCTAACCATTAGCCAAAGTTGACTGGCCAAACGAGAAACAGAAAACTTTGCGTCTCGTGGAATTCAGAACCCATCATCTGATGGTCATTTTATTTTAATCTTAAAATAAGCGTCATCTTAAAGTAATATGATTTAGAGTAGTATGTATAACCATGCTGCTTTGGGTATAGGAAGCAATATAATTGTATCTGTCGTTCACATAATAGCTGACTGAACACAAGCATCTAATCAGTCAGGATGCTATTCATGGTTGTCGTTTTAAAGACGTTTTGAAATATTGGCAGAATCACTGCTCGGGACAACGCTGGGTAACTCCCGCCGTACTCCACATGCGATGCATTTATTAACCCCCCAAAGGAACCTGGGAGAAAGCTGAATGACGTCATCGTGGATGCTCCGACGTCGGGTTCAATCACAAACTTCAAATTGCGAGACGCCCAATTGACATCGGTGTTACGTTGTTCAACTTTATATACAGTATGGTTATCGTGCTTCATCAGCATGTAAATAAACATGACCAGCAACTTATGCACATGCATAAATGGGTTTGAAATAATATGTTATTATTGATCTGTTGCATTCCGTGGCAATCCCGTAGTGATTGATTATCTGGTGTTACCATAGTAACACACGAGAAGATGTTGCATGCAGGAAGGCTACGTCTCAATGAGCATTGCAGAAGTTCCTTGCCCAATGTCCATTCCTCTGTCGTACCCACGCGTCTCATAAAGACGTAGAATTTATACAGAGAAATACCATCAACTATATGTTTTTATAATCCGTTAACCTAACTGGAACACAGAGAACAAAACAGCAGGGAGTGTTTTTTGTCACCAAAACCATCGACAGAGATCACAAGTCAACTCAGCTGTCTTCTGCCTTCCTGAACCAAAGCAAAATCCTTCCACCGGCTTCCTCTCCGGAACATAACCTCCGTCTGCATTCACGAGGCTGTCCGTCCTTCTCATATAGCTGCCCGGACCCAGTTCCAGGCCAGAGAGGGTCCCCGTATTGATCCTTGGGGAACTCCGGGATTTTAGAGATGCCCATCGAGGCTGCAACCTTGGATCGATGAGTACCCGACGACCGAACTAAACACTGCCAAGGTTTGCTTCCAGTGATGAACCATTGTGCCCATAGTAGATCTTAAATTGCACTCTACATCAAAGATGCATCTGCCGAATAGTAATGGTTAGATTATCTGCGCTGCAAATATTTAACGATCTGTACCCATGACGACACGAAAAGTATCCATCATATTGTTGTATGCAACTTTATTACAGAACAATTGAAACTGCTTTCTTGTGCTGCCCGTTCGTAAAACAGTTATGCATTCATGTACGATACTCATCTTTATAATTTTAATTTCTCAACAGTTTTCATAAAAATAGGTATCATCTACAATCATTATCTCGGATATTGAGGAACAAAATTGGTATAAGACGTCATTATTAATTTGACCATTTTCAAATTCATTTTTTTTTTCGATTTGGTACAGATACAGATAACGATACGCAAAATACAGATACAGATACGTAAGGCCGAATACCCCATAAAGGAGTTGGTTGACGGCAAGGGGTACCTTACACTCCTCTCATGCACTCACACGCATACCCAAACTCCACCCTTTAGCGCTGAAGGGTTCGGCAAGGATCCTGCAAAACACACATCGGGTCAGGAGTGAGGTCCGAGATTAATGTCAGCAGCAGGGCCCGACAACTTTCACTGGTATAGTCCTGCTGTGCCCTAATTGCTAGGCCATATCACCCACGTTCATCCTGTTTCGCAACGAGACGTCATGAGCGAGAAAACTCATCAGGGCCGAGTCATAACACATCCATCCATAAACATTTTCCACTTCCGTCAATCCATTGCACGCTTTCTCGCCACCTCAATCAACACTTATGTCTGTGCTCACCTCCTCTTTGACAACATTTTCACTAATCTCCCACCATCCATCATCACCATGGCTCCAAACCACTGTAGAACAGGTGAATCTACTCTATTCTCTAACCTCCTCCACATCATAGATTTTGTAGCTTTAAAAATTGTAAGTATTATCAGAATTTAGTGTAGGGAAACTAAGCTACATTAAAATATCATTGCAGATAATCTTCATACGACCATCCGCTAGTTCCCACAACACAGACCAAACAAGGTGTCGTTGTTTGTCTCCAAACAACGTGTCATCGGGCTAGTTATCATCATTAAACATTCAACATTGCTAGTCGAAAAATCCTTTGTTAATAATAAGGCACAAGTAAACAGTTTCCACCGGTTCCAATGACAAGAACAATGAGCTTCAGTAGTGACGTTATTGCGGTGTTCCCGTGCAGGGGCAAGCAGTTGAAATTGAAGTTAACATATGATTTTTCTGAGGTCATTATTTAAGAAGGGCCGAATCAGTTGGACTGATCATTGACGTTATTTGATTCGAAAACGAGGTCAGCTGAACTACTTTGGACCAGAGCTGAACTGAACGATGTAGTCCAATGAAGGATTAGGTTGAACCATGAACAGGTTGACTACTAGATACTTCTAATTTCGAACACACCTAAACGTCAGGAATGTAAACAAATAATGCAGGCAATGGAGTTCTTTATTCCTCGTCTTTCAATGCGCGAGTCGAAGTTCTTGTGTCTAAGCCAGACCATTAGTAATGGGCATGAAGTAACGTGACACATTTCGCAAAAAACAGCAAGTCAATTATAAATATATTTTAAGTTGGATACAGTTTGCTTTCAACACTTCTAATAAATTATGCACTCACACATACACACGCCCACACACAAACTCAGTAATGAGATGATTGGTTTAGCGGTATAACAGTCGTTTCAATTTTGGCCGAGTACCTGTGAACTCATAATAATTAAATTGAGTGCCGGCCGGCCACCAATATTAAATAGAGTGCCGGCCTGTCATCAATATTAAATAGAGGGCCGGCCGGCCACCAATATTAAATAAAGTGCCGGCCGGCCACCAATATTGAATAGAGGGCCGGTCGGTCACCGATATTAAATAGAGTGCCGGCCGGCCATCAATATTAAATAGAGTGCCGGCCGGCCACCAGTATTAAATAGAGTGCCGGCCGGATACCAATATTAAATAGAGGGCCGGCCGGCCACCAACATTAAATAGAGTGCCGGCCGGTCACCAATATCAACTAGGGTGCTGGCCGGCTACCAATATTAAATAGAGTGCCGGCCGGCCACCAATATTAAATAAAGGGCCGGCCAGCCACCAAAATTAAATAGAGTGCACGCTGGCCACCAATATGAAATAGAGTGCCGGCCAGCCACCAATATTAAATAGAGTGCCGGCCGGCCACCAATATTAGATAGGGCGTTATCGGCCACCAATATTAAATAGAGTGCCTGCCGGTCACCAAAATTAAATAGAGTGCCGGCCGGTCACCAATTTCAAATAGAGTGCCGGCCGTCCACCATTATTATATAAAGTGCCGGCCAGCCTCTAATATTAAATAGAGTGCCGGCCGGCCACCAATATTTGATGTAAAAGAAGCCAATGCAACTTGGCAGAGTCAGAAAAATCACGGTTTTAAATTTAAAGAGGTTTTAAATTTAATATTGACCATTCGCCACTTGTTTTGTAGTTCATTGCAATCCAAGAACTCGTCTGCCCTCGTCTTCACAACCAATTAATTTTCGAGTTTATAAGACAACAGTTGAAAATGTAACGGTTCGGTGTCACGTAAACAAACTGAGAATTGACATGGTTGCATTTTTAAATCCATTCAGGTATTAAATTCTTTCGATTTAGTACAAAGTTGTTCTATGACAACTGTACAAAAATTCAAACCCTCTCTGAGAGGGTTTGAGATTTGATACACGAGGGGTTGATACATCAAAATACTGAAACTTCTATTTCAATCGCGATCCCATAAGATAACTCTAAAAGACCCTCGTGTTTCAACCCCTCGCGCATCAACCCCTCGTGCATCAACCCTTTGTGTATCAACCCATCGTGTGTCCACCCCTCGTGTACCAGCCCCTCGTGTATCAACCCCACATTCAATCATGAGATCCCATTAGATACCTCTATAAGCCCCTCGTGTATCCTTCTTGATGTTAATATACACCACAGCGTTCCTATTTTATCATCTACGATCCTTGCGAGCGTCTCCGATTTTGGTGTATGAATCGCACCCTTTCATAGCACCCTAACGTGACATCCCTCTGGCCCAATTATTTTTATCAGAGCTTTACATTGACTCCTGCAACGTAGGCCGCATAGTTGTTAGAGAGCCAGAACATTTGCCTGCAATTGCCTGCAATCAGAAAAATTTATCGATGACAAATTGAAGTGTCTCCGTACTGTGCGCATGTATGTCTCTTGGCCCGCTTGCAGAGAGACCTCTTTGCATTTCTTTCAAACTCCTAAATGTGTTGAAATCATCTAATCCTTCTCGCACTCAACACAAATTTACAGCCTCTTGAGGACAAATCTCCTTTCTTACCATCGATCATCGTGCAAAATAATGTCTGTGTTGAATACATGCAGCATCATACTGGACCCTTATTTTATATTGTATTGGTTCATCCATAGTGCTATGTATTGGTTCATTTATAGTGTTATGAATTGGTTCATTTATGGTGCTGTGTATTGGTTCATATATAGTGCTATGTATTGGTTCATTATAGTGCTGTGTATCATTCATTTATTGTGTTAGGTATTGGTTCATTTATAGTACTGTGTATTGGTTCATTTAAAGCACATTCAAACGGTTCTGGTTCGATAACATCATTCCTTGGTTAAAAAAATGAATATCGATCATGAGTGGACAAAATTGCTCAAGGTAAAAGTGGAAAATTATACATTTGTTAGCGTAAATATATATAAGCACCGTTTAATATTTTGCTACTGGTGCCAGTACTGGTGCTAGTACTGGTGCCAGTACTGGTGCCTCCGAGATGAGCTATTTTTCAGGCAGGGCGTGCTTTCATGTCTCAGTTCACTGCTGGTAGATGATCTAACCGTCATTAGATCTAACCGTCATTATTTTTTGCTGTACCACAAACACGAAATCATTTTTATCTCCGCGAACAGCTATTGCATGTGGATCTCATCATGAACTCAATAACTGTATCCATCGTGTTTGAGCGTTGGTACAAACCCGGCCTTAAAACTCATATTTAACCCAGCGTAGTTTCCGTATATTTCTTCAGTAAAGGTGCATTTGAGGTGCACCATGTTTTGAGATTCTGCGAACTGCTATGACACCAGACAGTTGGTTCACGCTCTGTCCCGTGTTTACTGTCGCTGTATCACGACTATGAAGCAACACTTTACTTCCATCAACAACTGGTTTAGGCAGTGGCGTCCTCTCGCTCCAATAATAATTACCTTCGATATTCATCTTTATTCAATAGAGCAGCGTCGAGTCAGAGGTGACACGATCGAAGTGTGGAAGATTATGAAGGGTAAAGAAAACGTCGACCGAGAGAGCTCTTCGACTCTCGATGCAAGCGCAGTGACCAAGAAAAATTTAAACAAAATCGTTGGGAAGCGTTTCTCACTCGACATAACTTAGAATTTCTTCACGTATAGAGTTGTCAAAGACTGGAACAAACTTCCAGCGGAGGTTTTAAACAGCAATACAATCGGAAAATTTAAGTCACGACTCGATAAATTCTACATGAATCGCCGTAAAAGAGTTTTGCCTTTCCCTTTCTAGTTTTTTTTAAACAGAAATGGCACATGAAGCGCTCTTAGACGTTCTATTTCAGAAATCTTCTTGTTATCAAAAGGCAACCTAGTTTAGGCCAAAATTCTTGTTGTTGACTCCTTCCACTTGTAAACACCGTCTTGTCAGATGGTGCAAGTCCTTCTCCCCCTACAGGCAGCTAGTGCACGCTCTCCCTCATGTCTAAAATTGCTGCCCACGGCTACACAAAATAATTCTCTACCCCCGGCTACCGCTGGTCCAGCCTATGCGGCATCTGAGCGAACTCATGGGTAATGAATAAGTGTTAACCTTTTCATTGCGGCAAATAAACCGTACAACGTCAGGTGGTAACACTATCAGCCTAAAGCAAATAAACGACAGCAAGACGAGCTCTTGGCAAAAAGCAGGGTTGGCAAAAAAGCAGGGTACAATAACCCGAAGCAGGGTACACTAACCCGAAGCAGGGTACACTAACCCGAAGCAGGGTACACTAACCCGAAGCAGGGTACACTAACCCGAAGCAGGGTACACTTACCCGAAGCAGGGTACACTAACCCGAAGCAGGGTACACTAACCCGAAGCAGGGTACACTAACCCGAAGCAGGGTACACTAACCGACTCCCGTTAGTGAATCCTGACCAACAGTTGCCGGCGATAGTTTTCGTACCCGGGAAACGTATTATCTTTCTCTTCAACTATTGTGAATTGAGTCGTCTATTGAAGCATGCATTATTCTTGATACGGCACTTTAGTCTCTAAGTGTAAATTAATCCTCGGATTCTGGATGAGCTCCTGAGCCTAACATGTCCTGTATTATTGGTTCTCGATAAAAGACGTATTAAACGTTGCAAGAGATCATGACCATCAACAAATCGTGTATTCACTGATTCAGCGTCCACCACCAAGAGGAAGCTTCGAATCTGAGAAATTTACACTCTATGAGTAAATCTTGGTGTAATTTATTATCTCTGATCCATCTTTTTCATGGATTTAATTACTCAACAAACAGTCCATCTAAGTCCAGTTGCCGTATTCGTGATACGCGCCAGGGATTCACTGAAAAGGGGAGGTTTTGAGCGCGTATCATGAGCAACGTTGAAGTTTGCTCCTCGACGTCAATGACTGCAATTCTACTACTTTCACTCAATCAAATTTATCGTACCATTGTCCAAATTCAAACTACGAATTCACACAATAAATGTCACGTAGGTTGGCAGCGGGGATACCTTTGGGCAGGAGTGGCGATCTTCTCCTGACCGAGGATCTCCTCAACTCCCCTTCAAGTTACATCACAATCGTTCCAAAGTTCTCGGCGCAGGTCGTGGACCCTTTGACCTCGCAACCTTCACGTTGAACCTCGAATATTAAGGTTAAAAATGAGGTTGGTAAGATGGTGTTAACTCGGCCATCGAGATGGTATTCATTATTATGCATACATTAAATTGCTGAAAAATTCACATGAAATGCATTGAATAATACAAAACTGTTATATATTATGCAACGTTTTTCCGTTACAATGAAACTGAAGATTTCAGGTACAACCTGAAGGTTGAGATTTCACAGGGTCCACGACCTGAGCCGAGAACTTTGGAACGACACATCCTGTTCCATGCATGGTGATCCACGTCACCATTATTGGTTGAGTGTCAAAGATAATAGAATGGTTTCAGGTATCCATTATGAGATTTGTATGTCAACATTAGATACTTCAAACACATGGGAGTAAAAACTGCATCAGGTCAACACAATATCGTGTGTTTTTACGCTTTCCGTTAAATGAATATATTCAATTCATTATTATCCTCTCACTTCCTATTCACTCTCATTCCATGATTGCATCATGCCAATCTTTTGCTTGCATCCACTTTTCCAGTCAATTTGGATATATTTTTATGTTTTCCTTTA
>SDVV010038135.1:0-10766 GCA_016164225.1 Gammarus roeselii
GTGAGTGTAGCTATTGCCAATGACGTGGTGAGTGTAGCTATTGCCAATGACGTGGTGAGTGTAGCTATTGCCAACGACGTGGCATGTAGTGCTATTGCCAACGACCTGGTGAGTGTCGCTATTGCCAACGACGTGGTGAGTGTAGCTACTGCCAACGACGTGGTGAGTGTAGCTACTGCCAACAGCGTGGTGAGTGTAGCTATTGCCAACGAATTTTTGAGTCGCTATTGCCAACGGCTTTTTGAGTGTCACTATTGTCAACGACGTGGTGAATGTCGCCATTACCAACGATTTTTTGAGTGTCGCTATTGCCATCAGAATTGGTCCTGATGCCTCGTCAAATTGCTAGACGTAATGTAAATGTCACACAAACTTGGTCTTAGCATAGTAGTGGAAAAGTTCCTCGGATAAAAGATAATTTTTTACTTATGGAATCGCATACATTCCAAGAAACATAACTGTTTTTGTTCATGGTTATATGAAACTGTTCCAAGGAATCCTCATAAAGACTTGGATGGAGGTCAAGGGTACAACTAGAGTGAGCATGTGCGGGGAACTTGGGCTTTCATCTCCTAGTATTCGTGTTTCTAAGCCTGGGAACGGTCAAACGCGATCTGCTGACGGGGAAATGAGATGCAAAAACGAAAGGAATTTGTGTGTTAGCGCTCCCGTGCCAAATAATAACCGATTTTTCCAGAGAACCCCTTGGATATCACAGGCTGGTTCCTAGTTTGTGCTGGGACATTAAGCCGCACGTTTGCTTGCATTGTTTGTGATACTTTGGATTTAACGTCATGTAAACTCGGTTAACTCTTAAAAGTCGGTCAAGAGGCCTCCAAATGTAACTCCCTGGCCCCAGGCGCGAACCAGAGGGCCGATGGGGAGTAGAAAGAAACTCCATTTAGGAGGGATCAGCATCTCCTCCAGAGCGATGACAAGCAAGATTCCAACGGCCAAGAACGTCAGCCTCTCCAAGATGACCAGCGCCACCTCAGCCGAAGACGACCGGAGAAACAACCGCATCGACGAGTTAACCAGGAACGTCCAGGAAATCAGGAATCTACTAAGCCAAGCGACCGGCCCCTCTGAGCAGGAAGCAGAAGTTTTCGCCGCAGAGCCTCTAGCACAATTGACGGCCGTCTAACGAGCCTCGCCGGTCATGTCAATGTCATTTTTCTCCATATCCACGAACTAGTAGAGAACCAACTAACTAAAGAACAGACCGGATATTCGTCCATACACTCTGCGAGAAGAGCTGGGCTCTTTCACTGGCCGCCCAGTCCTGAGCGTCGCTACCTGCGGCGACAAAGGCTTTGCCATCAGAGTAGACAAAACTTCTAAGTGACACTATTCTCTCTAAACCAGACTGTGAAAAAAACATGCATAATAGTGCCACACCCTACTTCCTCTATAAGTTCAGGTTTGATCTACATTTTGGGGTGGATGGATGATTATTCATTTTATAGATCATTACCACTTTATTTTAGTATAACATTATTTCTTCTTGCTTGGGCTCTATTATTTTCATCTGCCCTTTTTTCATGGTGATCTATTTTGTATTGATTATAAAATTATGTATGGTTAGACGCCCGCAGGGGCCCTAGGTGGACTTTGCGATGTGTTAGTTAGTCTAGTCCAACCTACGGAGGGAGACTTTGCGCTCTCCCTGGGCGCCTAATGAATGCCTGAGCACAGCTAGGCGTTTTTGATGGCTTAATGGTGAAATAATGTTCACGTTGATCTTAGAGAGCGAAAGTCTTGAACAGCACTGTACGTGGAGGGGACGAGGCGAGTCGAGGCAGGCTTAGGCGAGTGGAGACGAGTCGACTGGTTGGGCGATGAGTCTAGACGAACCGAGGCTGGCTGAGACTAGGTGACCTGGGAGTGGAGGGGGGTTGTTCGCGGGGCCCGGAGGACTGTAGGGACCCGGGGGTTACGGGAACCCGGGGGAACCTGAAGACTAGGAGGATTTGGGGGGATCCACTTGGACCTTTTTGAGACCCTTTGGGACTCCCTTAGGACCCTCAGGACCCTCAGGAACCCTTTTGAGAAACTTTGGGACCCGTTTGAGGCCCCTCTTAACCCTGGCACCCCTGACTCCCCCTCCCCACGCTGTAAAACCCATACAGAGAAAAAATTATGTATGTGAAATGCTTGAGTAGAACAGTTGACAATTGCAGTAAACGGATTACCGGCGCAAAGGGCGAGGGTCACGTCGAGGCAGGTCGAGGTGCGTCGAGATCTGTCGAAACATGTTGAGGCGAGTCGAGTCGAGTTGGTCGGGCGACGAGCCGAGACTGTCCGAGATGATTCGAGCTAAGACGAGGGGACCCGGGGAGCTCGGGGGACCCGGGGGACTTGGGGGACCTTCTGGGATTCGCCGGGCTCTTTTGGGACCCGAGACACCTCTGCCACCCCACACCAACCCCAAAATGCTTGAGTGACAAAAAAAAAATTGTTAGCGCAGAGACCTACTCGGTATCTACGTTGGACCTACTTTGTATCTGTGTTAGATCTACTCTCCGTCTGTGTCAGACTTATTCTGTATCTATGTTGGAGCTACTCTGAATCTGCGTTGAACCTGCTCTTAATCAACGCTGCGCCTACTTTGCCACTCTTCAGTTGCCCTGCGGGGGAGTCTACATTAACTTCGCGTTGGGACTCCGGTTGAAAAGTGAAGCAACAACTACTACTTGATCTACGTTGAAGATATCCGAAGGAGGAAATCGAGGAGTACATCACTGAATTCGTTCGATACGAAGACTGCGTGGTCGAAGCAAAGGTAGCACCGGGGATCACACCAAGGAGAGAGACTACCACAGCCCTAATAATAAAATTCAACTGCCCTACTCCACCAAAATATCTAGGCATTCCTTTCTGCGCCACCAAAACCAAGGTTATACCATTTGAGAGACGTCCGATGCGATGTTATAAATGCCAGAAATACGGACACACGAGAGGAAACTGTGATGGTAAGCAAAGATTCTCATACTGCTCCCAGGACGACCACAAGAAACGGGAAGATCCCCAGTCGTGCCAGTCCGAAGAACAGCACTGTTTTTACTGCAAAGTAGACGGAAACACCAGCGGACATGAAGATTGCCTAGAGGAGGAGACGGAGAGTGCGATCCTCCGATAACAGATAGATCACGGGGTCGAGCGACCAGAGGCTGTAGTCTCTATGAGCTCTTCCCAGAATGACCCTCCTACCCGGGAGAGGAGACCGGCACCATTTCCCACACACTTACTCATAACGTTCAACGAAAGTGATAAAAGCAAAGTTGCCTTTCAACTAATCCATTTATAATGATGAAGTCACTCACCGAACAACTTGAAGGAAAACCGAAAGAAATTCAACGACAGGGAAAGAAATATCTGGCCTACGTCGTAAGAACGTGAACAAAGTAACGCTATGCAAATGATTACCCTCATAAACAAACTCAAAATTACAGTTGAAATACACCTGTCCTTCAACGATAACAAGCTAATTATATACACCTTTCGTTACACACATACAACCGATCTTAGGGCTTTCGCTGAAGGTCTAGCTGAGGATTACGGAGTTACCGAAGTCTGTCAAGCAGCATGGTTAAAATCACGTGAAGCAAGTTCTACACGACGCACCGGAATTCGTAGTAATTCCGGGTGAACAAGGAAGAACCAGAACCTATCCAGTTCCAACATGGCCCACAATGTGCAAAACGGCCTTGAAAACGGCCACATCGTCGCATACTGCCAGCCATATACACCCCAACGTTGTCAGAAGTGCGCTGGCGAGCACGACAGAGAAGACTGCCCAGCGCGCTACCCTAAATGCTATCACTGGTCATGCTACCATGAGGTAGGCGACCGCGACTGCCCAGTATACATACACCAAGAAAAATTAACAATCACACAAAACGAACGCAGAGTTACACGGAAACAAGCCATCCAAATCTGGAAAGACGATAACCCAAACTGTCTCAATTATGCCAAAGCAGTCTTATCGACAAGTCAACCAAGCTCCCCCGACGACATCCACACATCATCAGAACAACATCGTAACAAGACCCCAACACTCCTACCTGGCTGCAGTGCTTCCTCACTCAGCCCAGCGACCGCCCCTGCTCCAGAGACGCGCAGTCTTGGAAATGATTTATGCGGTGCCCAGGAGGACGACGAGATGGATGCATCCCCCACAGTTGACCACGCAGCAAGGCTCACTATTATAAAAACGTAAAGGCAAAGAGATGAAGAAGCCTGCAATACCCAGGCGCTACTGAGCAAAAAGATCAGTAACAACTCTCTAATAACGGCCAGCCAGGACAAGAGTCCAGAACTACCTCCACCTGTCTCGAATGCAGCTCCATTCGTGAAAAAACACTGTGAGGGACACGATCTCCCATTAACAAACCCGACTCACGAACACGCCACCAGCGAGAACAATCACGGCCTTGCCGAGGCGATTATCTCAAAAAACTCATACGCGCGACCTCTGTACAACCAGTCATCTTACTAGGCCCAAATACCTCGCACTTCACACAACCACAACCGCAGATCAAAAAGGCTACCACAGAAGAAGAGCGCACTCGCTCACAAAGCAAACACAAAGAGCACACACCCTCGTCTTCCTACAAGAGCACTCGCAGCCGCGACCGAAGCAACAACAGCAGACCACCTTCCACAGAAGTCGGGTACTCCCGTGAACACTCTCGACCCGGAACCCCTATACAAACTCATAAGCACGAGCACCACAAAAGCTCCAGAAAATCACGTGACCACTCTAGATCATCAAGGTCTGAGTGCAAACAGCCTTCAAATTGAACACCAAAATACTCCAGTGGAACTGCCCGATTACGAGCACCACAAAAGCTCCAGAAAATCACGTGACCACTCTAGATCATCAAGGTCTGAGGGCAAACAGCCTTCAAATTGAACATCAAAATACTCCGGTGGAACTGCCAGGGACTTGGAAACGAGAAAGACGAATTACTATCCTCAATCGCCACCCATAAACCTTTGGTGATAGTTCTCTAAGAGATCAAATTCCGAGTGACGGCCACCTTCAGAATCCCCCAATATATCGTACACCGCCGCGAAGGCCACACCAACGTGACTGCTCACGGCGGAGTGGTACTCATGATCCACCGAAGCGTACCTCCCTTTTCCTTGAGGACAGAACTCCAAGCTATCGCTATAAAGATATGCGTCTCAAGGCCAACAACAGTGGTATCCATCTACTCATCACGAAGCCATGACTTCTCGGAAGCACTAATGACCGAATTGCTAAACCAACTGCCCTCGCCAATACTTCTCCTTGGAGACTTCAACAGCTACCATGAAACATGGGGATGCGTGAGAACAGACCCCAGGTGAGTGAAAATGGCTAACACTATAACCACTCACAACCTGGTCCTTCTCAACGACGGACAATCCACTCGAATCACCCCTGAAAGAGGAACTGCCATTGATTTATCCATTTGCTCCCCCACTCTGGCGCCCCAATTCGTTTGGGGAGTTTTGCCTTCAACCAACGACAGCGATCATAACTAAGTCATCATATCACTTCTTACCAACCAACCAAGAAACCCTGTCCTACAAGAACTTCGATTCAACTACCGGAAAGCCGGCTGTGTGGAATACTCAGCACACATCGCGTGGAACGATATGGACGGCATCCCCGAAAACATTTCTGAACACGACCTCGTCGCTCAACCATACGAAAAGTTTCAAGCTGCAGCCGAGGCAAGCATTCCGAAACCCTGGTGGTGCTCTGAGGAGCAAGAAGCAAGAGACAAGCGTGGAAAGCTATATCATGCCTACCGACACGCCTGGCCCCCAGGAACAGAGTAGCGTGGAAAAGGGCATCTACTGTCTACCGAAAACTTCGAGTGGAGAAGAAACGTGAAAGCTGGGCCCAATTAGTCAAAACGATTAATCGAAACAACCCCCCTCTCACAGGTGTGGGAAAAAATTCGACGTATTTAGGAAAAACCCGAGCGACCATTTGGCGTCCTTTCAGACGAAGACAGAACTTATTCTTCCCACGAGGAAATTACAAATAAACTAGCTCAGACGTTTAGCCAGATTTCGCAATCAACAAACTACACGGCTGCTTTCCAACGGGAAAAGGACTTGCGAGCAAGTGAACATCTTGACTTGACTTCTAGAAACGAAGAGGCCTACAACAAACTTTTCTTCCTCCACGAACTACAGTGCGCCATAGACCATACACGTGAAACTTCACCTGGGCCAGACCGGGTACACATCATCGTGATCAAGAATCTCCCAGATGGCGCCCGTGAGCACTTATTAAAAGTGTTCGACAATATGTATTCAAACTCATTTTTTCCCGATCAATAGCGGGAATCTATAACTATTCCAATACCCAAACCCGGGAAATTCCACTGTGACCCACATGACTATCGTCCCATCGCTCTTATCAGCGTCATCAGCAAGACCATGGAAAGAAAGATAAACACGCTCCATGTCGACTTCTTTGATATGCATGCAGGCAGGCGTGAACAGCATTCAGTGGGGCGGCCGCAAGAGCCACTCTACGACGGACCGCCTCGTAAGACGGGAATCTGACATTAGACAGGCAGACAGGCATTTGTCCGAGGGGTACACGTGATTTCCATATTTTTCGACGTGAAAAAAAGCATACGATACTACCTGGAATTATGGCATCATGAAGGATCTCCACCGCAAAGGGCTGAGAGGCCACTTACCACGTTACATCCACCAATTCTTGCAGAACCGCACCTTCAGGGTTAAAGTCAGCGACACCCTGTCACCATCCTATCCGCAAGAAATGGGCGTCTCCCGAAGAAACGTCTTCAGTGTCACTCTTTATGTTCAAAATCGACCAGATAGCAGACATTCGCCCGCGCGACAGACGATTACTTCCATCACTATACGTGGACGACTTACAAATAAGCTACAGGCACCCTACCCTCTTAACAATTCAACAGGAACGCCAGAAAAGTCTATACTTCGTCGGGAACTCTGCCTCCTTGAACGGATTCAGATTCTCGCCCTACTAAACGAAAAGAATTCACTTTACTCATGTGCCCTGCTTACCCCTAAAACAAGCCCTAGAGCTGAACAACACTACGAAGAATCAATAAAATTCCTCGGTCTTGTGTTGGACCCTAAACTCTCATGGCGACCTCATATTGCAGCCCTGAAAACTTGCTGCAAAAAGGCATCCGGACTTATCCTCTCTGTAACATCCTTGAAATTCGGAGCCGATATGGACACCGGCATGACGGTATCCAGAACTATAATACGTTTGTGCATTGACTATGGAGCAATTGTTTACAGTTCAGCAGCCAAACCCACCCTCGAACCTCTCCTCACCATGGTGAATAACGCCCTGCGTATCACAACCGGTGCGTTCCGTTCCACACCCATCGAATCCCTGAACGTGCTTGCTAACGAGCTTCCTCTTCCGCTCCGTAGAGACAAACTCTCACTCCAGTACTATTTCAAAACAAGGAGCTACATCAATAGCCCAACACTCAGTGACGTCACCAACATTCTTGATAGACGCCTCTTTGCGGCTAAGAAGAACATATGCCCACCTTTTTCTCTACGCGTGGACAACTCACTGACCTCTCTGAACATCAGTCGTAAAGCAATCAAGCTTTCATTCTCCTATCGAATTCTTCAAATACACGCCAACGTGGATGATCAGCCCACCACTGGTCAACCTAGGTTTGCAAATGTACCCCAAAGCAACAACCCCAACCAACACGTACCGTCGAGAATTCTCACGACTACTTGATTTACAGTACTCTGAGCACTGCCATATATACATTGACTGCTCCAAAACATCTGACGGAGTTGGAGCTGCCGTCGTTGGCGAAGGGACCTCTCATTCGGCCACCCTACCCCAAGAGGCCCCTGTATTCTCTGCACAGCTGCACGCACTCGAATTGGCCATCTCCATTATAATATGTGACCGCATACCCAAAAAATGTTATATTTTCAGACAGTCTGAGTGTTCTCACCCAGCTGAATACTCTGCACTTTGATCACCCTGCCCTTAAAAAAATGCAATACGACCTATACACGATGTCCGAGACGAGCCAAGCGGCCGAGTTCTGCTGGATCCCTGGACATGCGGGAATAAGAGGAAACGAGCGCGCAAATTCATTCACTAAAAAGGTGTCTACCAAGCAAGAACAATTCATCTCCATACATTACCGAGACTGGTTCCCAGTCATCAACTCGCGTATAACATCACGATGGAACGACTCTTGGGCGCAGAGTGGACAAGAAAAACTTTCATTTATACCATCCGTGGGAGAGTGAGACGCCAGGATTTCTCATACGGGAGACAGAGTGTTCATTACCCGTCTATGCACGGGACACACTTGGATAACCCACAATCACCTAATGGACGTAGACATGGGATCGGACACACCACCATGCCCATGTTGCCACCAAGTGGCAATCAGTGTGAAACGTTTACTTATGGATTGTGATGCACTCGCAGCAGCCCGACGAGCCTTCTTGAGCCCCTCGTGCAACCTACAACGCCTGCTCACAGAAACAGAACATCGAAAAAATACTGATCGCTTTCGGAAAACACACAGGACTATATTAAGCCGTATAAAAGTAACGAAGTTTGAATCATCTCTGATCCTGAACTCCCTGTCCTCCCTGCGTATTAATTGTGAATTTGACCTTAATTTCGTGCACGAAACTGTGCAGAATCAACGGATCGTCGTTCCCTACGGGGAGCACTCAGTGACTGCACGTTGGAGCTCCTGTGGAGAACAGAAGAGGCTGCTACTACTACTCCACGTTAAACCTACTCTGTATCTGCGTTAAGCCTACTCTGTATCTGCGTCAAGCCTACTCTGTATCTGCGTCAAATTCACTTTGTATCTGCGTCAAACCCACTCTGTAACTCCGTTAAACCCACTCAGTATCTATGTTAAACCTTCTCTGTATCTATGTTAAACCCACTCTGTATCTATGTTAAACCCACTATGTATCTATGTTAAACCCACTATGTATCTATGTTAAACCCACTATGTATCATTGTTAGACCTACTATGTATCTATGTTAAACCCACTCTGTATCTTTGTTAAAACCACTCTGTATCTATGTTAAACCCACTCTGTATCTATGTTAAACCCACTCTGTATCTATGTTAAACCCACTCTGTATCTATGTTAAACCCACTCTGTATCTATGTTAAACCCACTCTGTATCTATGTTAAACCCACTCTGAATCTATGTTAAACCTACTCTGAATCTACGTTGAACCTATTCTGAATCTACGTTGAACCTACTCGTAATCTACGCTGCACCTACTTTGCCACTCTTCAATTGCCCTACGGGGGAGTCTGCACTAACTTCGCGTTGGGACTCCGGTGGAAAACGGAAGCAACTACTACTACTACCAAAACGAAAGTGTCTTGTCTCACGATGTGCACTAAAAAACAACAATGTTCAATTAAGTTCATCGCCATCTTAGTGCGTGAGGAGTCTCGAGGTTGGTTGTTGTACCCAGAACTTCTCTTGTACTTGTCCGAATTTTTCTGTCCAATCCGCTCAATTGCGTTCCTTGGTGGCAAAATTATAAATATTAATGTCTTCACGGAATCAAATGTGCTTGTCTGTAACTAAAACTTAATTTCTACTGCTACATTGAAACTGTTTTCCTTTCCGACTGCAACAACAAAGATGCGATGTCAGTTGGTGTGTTATTGGTACTGAATCATGGACCCCACATCGTCTCTCCAGCCTCCTACTGCATAATTACCCTCTCCATCTCTCCCCCACACCCCAGTCCGGGATGCGGATGTGCCGCTTCCTCGTCAACTGCACGCGCTCTCTCGGACCTGATCAGGCCTGGCACCGTCTCCCCAAGACTAATAATCTGCTCCCCTGCACCCGTCCCCCCACGCTCCACGCCAGGATGCTTGTGACCTCAGGTTGAATTTAGCAAACATTCTGGGTATAGAACACCTCCACTTGGCTCAGATTGGGTTCATGATAACTTCGTTATACCTGCGGAAGGATCCAAAGGAAACTGCTTTTTCGAAGGGTTACTTGTATGATATGTTTACAATTCGCTTTTAAGCGCAAGCGCTCGAGGGTTTTAAAATCGACTGAGATGGGGAAACTAACCAATATCCATGAATTGGACATCCAATGATATTGAAGTAGAATTACACCTGTTTTATTGGCTAATATTGTTTACAGCCTTTGATGTCTCGGTTTGTTCGGAGCTACTGTACATTCAGACCGAAGTTGTCTCAGATATTTTTTGCAGTATGCCCAATGTAGTATTCATTTGTTAGCTACTCTATAATATCGCACCATATATTTGCGGTGTATTATAGTTTTAAGGCACACGTTGTCCAACAAAAATAATATCATGACTCATCTCGTGAATAAAGTATTCTATAGATTTTTAAGAGAAGCGTTTGCCGCTGCGTCCGTCTGTCCGTTCCGCTTCCATGCCTGAGCAGAAATTGCCAAGGGATCTCCAGCACAGTTAGGAAGTCTGTACTGGAGATCAGCTTTACACGCGTAGCTTCACGTTGGCTTTCCCAAACGTGAGTTTAGTTAACGAAAAAACGCTGTGTTCTTACTACCTTATACACGAATGCTTTAAAATGCTTAGGCTACATCAATGATACATATATTTAGACGTTTTGTGGTTCAGAAGAATGATCCACACTATACACAGAGCTCCGTGGAGATTTATTTCCGTAGAAAGCTTTTTTCCCGAATGCAAGTCCTCATGTTATCGCAAAGTGGA
>SDVV010038136.1:0-10766 GCA_016164225.1 Gammarus roeselii
CTGGATGACGTAAAATATACTCACACATTATTTTTTGTCACGTACAAACATTGAATTATATGTATTCAATTTTTGATTGAACTGAAACATTTTTATGTCGAACACTTACCAATAGTGTTATTTTGCGTCATGATGCCGTCGACAGATCGGCAATGATGTGACTGCTCTCCTCATTGCCAGGAGAGGGTAAGGAGTGCATAGTTTATGCGTATATTTCGTCTGCTGACGAGTTCCAATTGGCATCGTGATTTACGGCTTTATGCCCTCTTTCAATCTTGGAGGTAGGTCTTCCATGAATAATGTTTTGACCTCCGTAATGGCCTCTCCTGTGCTACTTTTCTCACGAATCCATCGTAACGGCAAGTGCCTTACAGTGTATCATGTCACCACTTATGAGAATTCCAGAAGCAGTGCAATATAACATAATTTATGGCCTTCTGAAACAGAGAATTTTTGTTATCCTTTGCAATTGTACTGCGGTCATCAGTGCTGTGGATCGCGCAAAAAACAATCCTGTCAGTCTGTCATCACAAAGTGTGATGGACGCACCCAAGGTTAGAGTTTGGTGTTCGTCATTGAACGGAGGATCGCAACAGCAATACGGGTGCTGTGTAACAGCAACGGGTGCTGTAACAGCAACGGGTGCTATGTAACAGTAACGGGTGCTGTGTAACAGTAACGGGTGCTGTGTAACAGCAACGGGTGCTGTAACAGCAACGGGTGCTATGTAACAGTAACGGGTGCTGTGTAACAGCAACGGGTGCTGTGCAACAGCAACGGGTGCTGTGTAACAGCAACGGGTGCTGTGTAACAGCAACGGGTGCTGTGTAACAGCAACGGGTGCTGTGTAACAGCAACGGGTGCTGTGTAACAGCAACGGGTGCTGTGCAACAGCAACGGGTGCTGTGTAACAGCAACGGGTACTATGTAACAGCAACGGGTGCTGTGTAACGGGTGCTGTGTAACAGCAACGGGTGCTGTGTAACAGTAACGGGTGCTGTGTAACAGTAACGGGTGCTGTGTAACAGTAACGGGTGCTGTGTAACGGGTGCTGTGCAACGGGTGCTGTGTAACAGCAACGGGTGCTGTGTAACATTAACGGGTGCTGTGTAACAGCAACGGGTGCTGTGTAACAGTGACGGGTGCTGTGAAACAGCAACGGGTGCTGTGAAACAGTAACGGGTGTTGTGTAACATCAACGGGTGTTGTGTAACGGGTGCTGTGTAACAGATACGGGTGCTGTGTAACAGCAACGGGTGCTGTGTAACAGTAACGGGTGCTGTGTAACGGTAACGGGTGCTGTGTAACGGGTGCTGTGTAACAGCAACGGGTGCTGTGTAACAGTAACGGGTGCTGTGTGACAGTAACGGGTGCTGTGTAACAGTAACGGGTGCAGTGTGACAGTAACGGGTGCTGTGTAACAGTAACGGGTGCTGTGTAACGGGTGCTGTGCAACGGGTGCTGTTTAACAGCAACGGGTGCTGTGTAACAGTAACGGGTGCTGTGTAACAGTAACGGGTGCTGTGTAACAGTAACGGGAGCTGTGTAACAGTGACGGGTGCTGTGTAACGGGTGCTGTGTAACAGCAACGCGTGCTGTGTAACAGTAACGGGTGCTGTGTAACAAAAACGGGTGCTGTGTAACAGCAACGGGTTCTGTGTAACAGTAACGGGTGCTGTGTAACAGTAACGGGTGCTGTGTAACCATCTTCTGCAGTGTCCATGATATGATCACATGCGTTGTTATTTATGAATAGATATTGAAACATATTGTTTCAATTCCATATTGTAACATGACGAGTCAACATATTTGTTTTTTGTTTGTAGTCTCAAAACTTGAATCAATTTTCGACCATTCGTCAACTGATATTCAGGACCTGGAATTGTTGAAGTTAGGAGAAATGGACCCTTTCAATACTCCCATATTCTTCACACGAGCCTTTTTCCACGGAATGAACCGATTTGAACAATATATCATTGCTTATATCACATTATATCAAATTATATCACATTATATCACAATACATCAATGCTTATATCACATAATATCACATTATATAAATGCTTAGATCACATTATATCACATTATATCACTGCTACCCAAAATGTTGCCTTCTCAAATTTATAGTCGAATAATTCAATATACATCTGAAGATAAAATGTAAACGTGTCACCTGATATATGATAAACACCGTTTACACGCATTCTGCTTCATTGCACGATAAAAGATGGTTTGTCATCTTCATTTTAGTCGTTTGATTCGTATCAATGCCATCTCAATTACGGCTATAATACAATGCAGAGGAGGTAGAGGATTGTTGTGCAAAAATGACCACACTCCTATAACTGGCCGAAAATAATTCTTCATCATACTCACAACGCTGAATTCAATCCAAAACATTCATCAGTATGATAGTTGAACATGTGTATCTATCCTCTTGAAGCCGTCGATATTATACCAATCAAATGTCTTGATGGACGGTAACTAAATTTCCTCCTGTAACGGTCGATAATATGCCAAACAAATGTCTTGATGACCGGAACTAAATTTGGGAAGCTATTCTCATAGGATTGGTAACAAGAATCTTTCAGTTCTGATAAATTGTTTTTTGTCATATCATTTTGGCAGGTTATTGCACTATTTCTATTTAAAATCACAAAGGCCGGGATATGACACGTTGCTTCATAAAGTACGATTTATTGAATTTTTTTCTCCATGTAGGTTGCGAAATCGGAGATACGGTACTGAAAAACTGTGTGCCATAACGGTTAGGAAAAAAATTGTATTATTATACCAGAGAAGACTGCGAAACACGACATACAAACTCCTCTTACTGGGATTGCACGTTCTGTTTATAAATATACATGGTTTTCACCTTCAGAGCGACGTTAAAATGTTTCTACAGTCATGGTGGTATAATTTAATGAGATTTGTTTCGAACGGTGGATATAATATGCGGAGAGGGGAGCACTTGACTAGAAAACTGTCCAAACTTGAAGACGCAGCGGCGAAAAAGTCCTGCTGTGCGCTGAATGGATATTTTCATGATACTGACCCTCGGGTTGACTTTCCACTTGCATCAAATGTTGATAGCTCACTAACATTATGTCCGGACGTTTACTAGCTATTCCCAATGTTTCAGTTATATGCTACGATGTTTTGTAACATAAGGCCAAATGTTTCCAAAAAAGTATTGCATGTCTTCAGAAGCGTCCCCACGAAGAATGGAAAAGGCATGTAGCTTATCGTGTGAATTCTAATTGTAATTAGGTTGAAATAGATACATAAATTGAGAAACCCAAATTCGTTAACGATGAAAATAAGGCGCGACGTACTGGAAAGATAGCTCACGAAGAGACATGATCTGAGCTGGAGAACTGCGTGGTGGATATGACTAGGGAAAAATTAGCATTTGGACTGTGTTATTCCACCAGCAAACGATCGATTTGGACAAATGTTCATGGGAGCACTGACTGTGAGATTAGATACGTTGGGAACGGTTAGTGATAAGAAGTGACAGATTCATGTCTTTTCTTAACACAATTACCTCCAGTTATTCATCATCTGCGATCCCAACCCATTTTCCAGCGCTGGCATAATTTAATAGTGCAAACTTCGATGTTGCACGTCATCCAGTCTTTTGAGTAGGATAACTGAACAAAGTAACAAACTTGTATTGTAATATCCTTCCAGGTTTCCAGCGTTTGTCTTAGTGACGAATTTAGTTTTTTTTTTCTGAATTGTTTTGTAGATCAACTGGATATACGGAAAAGTATTTCAAAATGAGAGCCTTTTTTTAGTTTTCATGAGTGTTAAGCAAGAAAATCATTGACCAGAGGTCGGAAACTGAGGCAACATTCAATGAACTTGTTCTCTTGTATATGGCTCTTTCTCCCAATGTGACATTACGATTCGAGCAAACCCTCAATAATTGTTGTAGCCATTAGTCAGCTCCTCTAGCCCGCTGAGACAATGATTCATGTGTGTTTAATTGGAATGACGGATTAATCAAGCAGTCAAATTTGGTTTTCACAATATGGAAAGTACTTACTGATGTTCCAATCGATAATCTACAAGATTTGGAAAATCAATATATCAATACTTTTTGCGCTCATGAAAAGCCTCCACATCACCCTCTTATAGTCGTCCTCTAACATAATACATCTACTGTATCAGCCATAGCCTTCACTTTATTCTCTGTTCAATATTTCTGTTCGTGAGCTTGATTATTCAATAACTGGTTTCTTCACCCGAGTCGTATTTCTTGTCCTCGCTGCTTGATGCCACCTCCAGCAGGGATCAAGTAGCCAACGCAGAGGTTATCAAAGTGTGTTTATTTATCGGCCGATTTATTTCAATGTCCGTTCGTTTGGGGTACCCGTTGCATAAAAAATGTATAAAAATGTTAAAAAATGTAAAAAAAAAAAAAAAACATTCCGAACCAAAACACAGAGAGAAAATATTGAAACCCTCTTCCTGTGCTTTAAGACCTCAAAATGTGGTACCTCTAATCAATCTCTGTGCTATTTACAGGACCAATGGACATCTAATCTATTGCGAACTATTTGTAACGATTTATTTTGTACTGGTCACAGATAGAAATCAATACGGCACCATGAATTCGAAATTTGCTCCCCATAGCAATCCTTTACTATTTGGGATGCGATCAGCCACCAATCAAAATATGACGAAACAGAAACTAAAAGCAGAAGCACAAAGGAGAATAATCCAAGTAAGGTGAGAAAAAGCGTTTGGTCGGCTGTTTTCCCAATAAACCGCCTCAGATTTCTTCCTTGGGAAAATAAAACTGGTAATATATTGCCCGGCGTTTCTACAGAGATTACTATATTTCCAGAGATCGTATTTCTCCGTCATGCGGATTACGTGTTTGTGTAAAAGGTTGGGTTGTAAGGTAATATCTGAAGTGACTCTTAGCGTCTGGTGAAGTATTTCTTCAGTTAATTTTGGAAAAAAAACATGTATCGAGATAAGGGGAAAATTTCTTGGTACGTATTTCAGTATCAAATGTTTCATACATACACATTTTCTCCGATGACTTATGCGCTCTAATTAAGTGTATTCAGAGCTTCTTAGGTTCAATGTTGAAACCAAAAATTTCAACAAACAACCGTCAGTGTCAAAATATTCATTCTCTAGCAATGTATTTAATGGCGGCGTACCTCTGTTATACTTTAATAAAGTAATTAATTGGATCATCCATTATCTCCGATTCGGAGTTAGTGAGAAACTGAATACTCCTCTGAATCCAGATTATTCTGATAAACTACATCTTAATTTATATTTTCCTAATTCGTCGGCTGAAATTGGGAAAACAGTATTTTTAGAACACTATAAATAAATAGGAATTACGGTCAGTTCATCTCCTTCAATTCATCTCAGGGAATGATTGACATAAGAGGTAGTTGAATGTTAAACAAAACGCACTTAATAGACGAGGTATTGAGGCAGTTGGTGATCAATATTGCTTGAGGTTCATGAATGCTTAATCATTCAACATTGCGCAAATCGGTCTGAACTTTGGTACGAGATACGATGCGAAAAGGCCTGATGCTAACGTGAGGGTAATGGGGGTACAGTTCCACGTGGACTCTGACAGAGTAATGAGGACGGTGAGCTTGTGGTCGCCCAGAACGGAAACTTTTTAAGCTCGTTGGGAAACTCTGATAAGCAACGCTCGTACGGTCATGCCGACGTAGCTAGATGCTTATTGTACACAATTATAAGAATAGGACAGACAACATTTACACGTTAGAGGAAGCCTGTCCTTGTAAAAAAAATTGTAAAATTGAAACCGACAAAATATTCTGGGAGGAGCCTCTGTAGTTCATTTTTCATCCGTTCTACTGGTGACTGAAATATGAAAAGAACAAGTCAATTTCCCTGAGTGCCTGGCCAAATTGGGGGAGAGGAAGGTGAAATCTTTTGTGCAACACAAAAGATATTTGTTTATCAATGATAACGGTGGAAGTTTCATATGTAGAGCTGAGTAATTAGAACAAAGCACACGAGCAAGGGCAGCTAATGACGGCACTGAGTCGATTTAAACAATAGCTGAAAACTGGAAAGCATCGCTCTCACGGCTAAATAGATAATCCAAAATACACAATTTATCATCGAACTTTACTTCAAAGAAGATTTTTATATGAAGGCACCTGATATTCAGAGCTGAAGTGTACGAATTGTTCGTCAACTTGCCTACTATGTTGTACTGGTTCAAAATTTGCTGGCAATTAAACTGTGAATGTACTATTAGCAAATGTCGGTCCATGGGAAAGGCCTATTCCAAGTCTATCACACTGGATGAAGAATTTATCATTGAACATGACAAAATCATTCAGAACAGTGATATCTAAAATATTTTTAAACCGCTATTTTGATGACAAACGACAGTTCCAAAGTGATTTGAAAAACAGAAATAAATTGGTCACGAACTGGATTATTAGTGAATAGGTTTTTTACGTCAAAATATGCCTTAAAAAATTTATTTTCACAGTTTCTCAATTCCGGTATATATCTTTGGAAAATAACACATTTCGTTATATAATTCGAGCAGATGCATCCTATTTACCGCTGATGATGGCCCTATACCCAAAACGTCCATTTTATATTGGTAATTGAATTGTAATCATAATGTTTTGTACAACTTCCTTCGTTTCAGCCTTCATTCATAAATTATGAAAACCACCTCTCGATTATGTGATTTTTTTTCTCAAGTTGGATAAATATATATCCAATTTTTATATTCATGTATCCAAATGCGTATTTGCGTGTCATGCTAAATGTCAGTATAGCGTAATGCATGTCTGTTAAAAAAAATATCCTCGGATACAATATTTAGATATTTTTACTTATCGAATAACAGAGCTTTTTGCGATATTTTCAATAATATTGCAAACAAAAGGACATTGATACATAATACATGTAACTGCAAATCAGTCCAAGTTGCTATTTTACGGACTTTTGCCTTATCTTGGCAGACGGCTCTTTCATTATGGGGCAATAAAGATTTATTCCCAGATTACATGCCTCTCAATGAAATTCTGGATATTTTTTCCGCTTATGTTGATTGCCTCGCTGAATTCAATCCGTAATGTTTTTGACAGGCAATGGATCAGTTTTTACGACCTTCACTAGTATTCATTTGGATATCCATCTGGTACAGTGACGAGTAATATGAAGTACGAAGGGAAAGACAATGCTAGTTGCCTTTTCGAATACACGATAGGTTTCTGTTATAACAACCTAAGTTGTACATACATACATTCAGTCATTCTGAATAAATTAGTTGAGGTATTACTCACACGCTCTGCTCATATATTAGATTTTCGATAAAATAATTTGTTTCAGATTTCAGTGATGGAGACAATGCAACCTTTAACGACTTTGAAAAGCAGGTAAAACCCATAATAATTAGCACTGTAGATATATGAAATGGTATTTTGAGGCCACGCATTTGTTAGTCACTTCTTACAAATATCAGGGATTCAACCTATAGCTGTGAGCCGTTGAAAACACACCCACACACAAATGTTCATTAGTTGCACTGCGAACAAATTCTGAGAATCGTGCGACTGGAAAAATTTCAATTAGCTAATTTGAAAAAAAAAAATGTTATGGGAAACATGAACACGGAATCAAGTGGTAAAAAAAGTCTCAAGATGAAAGGGTTTCGTTTCAAGGAAATTGTTGATGTATAGCTGACCTGTTAACAATGTCTCATAAACGCTTAATTTAGGATCTCAAATATTTCTTCACAACAGTGCGGCATTTGATTATCTATTAGCATTCGAACCCCATTGTTAGGGTCTCTGAATGTGCGTGGTTGCAGTACGAATGAAGCAAAGAGGCGAGAGATTGGTGATATGTTTGTGAGGAGGAAGTTAGATGAGTTGGCGCTGAGTGAGAATAAGTTGAAGGGTAAGGGCGAATGCGAGTTTGGAGTGGTAAGTGGAAGAAAGTCAGGCGTGAATGAAGGTTGGGCACGAGAAGGTGTGGTGTTGCTATTGTGTGATCGACTGGTTAGTAGCGTTACTGAGTGGAAAGAGGCGTACTCAAGATTGATGTGGGTGGAAGTAAAGTTTGGCGTAGAAAAATAGGTATTTGTGAGTGTGACGGACCTGGTAGCGAGAAGAATGAAGAGGATAGGGAGCAGTTTTGGACTGACCTGAGCGAGTGTATAGAGAGTTTTGGAAGTCAATTCAATGTGGTTGTACTGGGCAACCTTAATGCGAGAGTGGGAGATGCAGTAGTGGATAATGTGATAGGGAGGTATGGCGTTCCTGGTAGGAATGACAGTGGAGAAAATCTCATAGGTTTATGCATGGAGCAGGAGCTAGTAGGGGGAAACAGCCTGTTCAAGAAACGAGACGTCCACAAGTACTCATGGGTAAGGAGGACCCATGGTGAAGTGGTGGAGAGAGCGCTGATGGATATTGTGCTGATTTCGAGGAGAGTGGTGCGGAGGCTGTTGGATGTGCGGGTGTTGAGAGGAGAGGGTGGACTAGTGTCTGACCATCTGTTGGTGGAGGGAAGATTGAGAATGGAGCTTAGGTGGAAGAGGAACATAGGAGGGGGAGGAGAAAGAGAGGTTATGAAAGTGAGTGAGCTAAATGAAAAAGGCAGAGCGGAGGAGTTCTTGCGGGCAGTGAGGGAAGAATTTAACAATGTGAGAGGGCAGGACCTGAAAGATGTGGAGAAAGAATGGGAGACGTTATAATGAGGAAATCAAACTGGCGGCGGCGCAGAATAGAAGAGCTCTGGAGAGGTGGTTGCAGGCGGGGTTGGTGGTGGCCTATAACAACCATTAGGAGAAAAGGAAGGAGTTAAAGCGAGTGGTGTGGACAACAAAAAGAGACTCTGATGCCATGTGGGGCAGACGGTTGTACCAGAACTGTGAGGAGAACAAAAAGATGTTCTGGAAAGAGGTTAGGAGGGTGAGAGAGGGAGAAACCGGAATGGAGGAGGCAGTGAAAGATAAGAACGGCCGATTGTTGACGGAAAGTGGTGGTGTACGTAAAAGGTGGGCCGAGAATTTTGATGAATTGCCAAATGTCGAGGATGACACAGAGGCTGACATTGCTGCTGTGGGTGGTGGTGCGGGGATGCCAGGTTTTGGAGAGAGACGTGCTGCGGACATTACTATGAAAGAGGTGCAGGAGGCGGTGGAGGTGATGAGAGCAGAGAAAGCCCCTGGTTTGTATGGCGTGGCGACCGAGTGCTTGAAAAAGGTGGAGTAATGATTGTCGAATGGTTGGTGAGGTTACTGAACTTGTGTTTTGTGACAGGCGTGGTACCAATTGAGTAGCGCAGTGACTGCATTGTTCCGCTGTATAAGGGCAAAATAGATACAAATGAATGCTGCAACTTGAGAGGTATCAGTCCATTAAGTGTGGTTGGTAAATTGTACGGGAGAGTGCTGATCAAAAGGATTAGAGACCGTACGGACTGTGGAATTGAGACATTGGGGGTGAGAGCAGAGGAGCGAAGAAGGTTCAATGCTTTCGAGAGGAAATGTTTGAGGAGCATGACTGGATTGTCGCTGAGAGATAGGTTCACTAACGATGTGGTTAGAATCAGAGCGGGGATGGTGAGGAAGTTAGTGATGGTTCTGGCACGTGGTGAGGATGGATGAGGGGAGATTGGTGAAAAGGGTGTGGAAGGCAGAGGAGAGTGGACGTAGGCCTAGAGGGAGACCGAAGTTTGGGTGGATGGATGATGTGAAGGAGGCGTTAGGAAGGAGAGACCTGAGTGGGGAGGTGGTGGGAGAGCGTGCACTGGATAGGCGAGAGTGGAAAATGATTGTGAACGGATGAGTTTTGACGCTGCTCTGGTGTGCGGTCCCACCCTGGGCACATCGTTGAGAGACGGGATGGTCGTGGGAGGTAGGGTGGGTTTGGCGGGCATCATGACGCGGCAGGAGTAAACCAGTCACACTGTCGGGCCCTGCTGCCGACACTGACCTCGAACCTCACTCATGACCCGGGGGGTGTGTTACGGGGTTCCCGGCCGGACCCTGTTGCACAAAAGATCTAAGCTGTACGAGTGTGAGTGTATGGGAGTGTGAGGTGCACCTTGCCGTCGGCCACCCCTTTGCTGGGAGATTTCGGCCTAGTGTCTGTACCTGTATCTTTAACATTGCCTACGAATTATCTCCTAACGTTTCTTGATCCGAATGGGAAAATAATGATTCAAATGAATGAAACTAGGAGCGGTGTGGAAAGGCAGATATCTTAAAAACCTTTTTGTGATATTTCCTGGCACGCTGCTGCACCATTCATCAAAAAGACTGGGAAGGTCAAGGATCTTTATCAAAAATGTGTGTTTCTTTTTGGCAGCCGAAAAGTAAGCAACTTTATTATAAAATGTATCACAAAATGCAAATCCTTGATAAAACAACTGTCAACATTGTATATTGGTGGAACTTTGTATGGTGTCACTCTTTACAAAAAAGGACAAGTAATGCCCGTATCATTCATTGTCTTCAGTATAAAACAATATTGACATTGAATAGTTTATTTCGAAATTGTGCCCTTCAGGCACGTTATTAAATATGGACTGCTGCCATCACAGCTGGTCGATTCTGCATGATCCATTGCGCTGCCTTTACAGTAAATGATGGCGCGGTCGTCCTGGCGTGGAGTACTCACTAAATTAGCAGGCCGAGTGACAAGAGGGCGTGGTGATAAATATAGCCACTCTTTTGAAACCACATGTCATTGATAACAGTTCAAGGTAGTGAGACAAAT
>SDVV010038137.1:0-10765 GCA_016164225.1 Gammarus roeselii
TATATATATATATTTAGATCAGTAGCACGTATGGCTGTCTCATCCATCTTACCTATTGATCGGGTTGTGCACGTATGCGCTTTAGGTCAGCTCATTCTTCCATTCTTTTTATATATGTTATGACATATATGAGAATTTGGAATACCTATTTCATAATAAATAGACTAGGTTAGTTTGAATAGTGACAATTGTATGTACTGGTTTTGTTTTATAACTATTTTTTTAGTACGACCAGTCATTTGTAGACTTATTGTTCGAAATTCTGCTGTGGTTCACCGATGGGTGGTTAGAAGGTTACCTATTGCGTGATGGGGCCTGTGAGTGCTCATATTCTGTGAGTGTACGACTTCTGTGTGCAAGGATCCTATGAGTGCAGGTATCCCATGACTGCATGTGTCCCATGAGTGCAGGTCTCCCACGAGTGCATGTGTCCCATGAATGCAAGTATTCTGTGGATGCAAGTTTCCTGTGACTGCATGTGTTCGATGAGTGCCGATCTCCCACGAGTGCATGTGTCCCATGAATGCAAGTATTCTGTGGATGCAAGTTTCCTGTGACTGCATGTGTCCGATGAGTGCAGGTCTCCCACGAGTGCATGTGTCCCATGAATGCAAGTATTCTGTGGATGCAAGTTTTCTGTGACTGCATGTGTCCGATGAGTGCCGGTCTCCCACGAGTGCATGTGTCCCATGAATGCAAGTATTCTGTATATGCAAGTTTCCTGTGACTGCATGTGTCCCATGAGTGCAGGTCTCCCATGAGTGCAGGTGTCCTATGAATTCCTGTATCCTGTGGTTGCAAGTTTCCTGTGAGTGCATGTATCCAATGAGTGCATGTGTGTCATAAGTGCAAGTCTCCCATGAGTGCAGGTGTCCTATGAGTGCAAGACTTCAGTGAGCATACCTATCCTCCGAATGCGACTGTCCTGTGAGTGAAAATGTTCCATGAGTAAAAATCTCCCATGAGAGCGGGTGTCCCACGAGTACAAGTCTTTTTGTGATTGCATATAACCTTTGAATCTTAGTGTGGTGTGTACACTTCTGTTGTGTGAGTGCAACTCTTGTGGTTCTGTAGGGATCAGCTGAGTCCACGTGTCGTGGTAGTGTCTTTTGAGTCTCAGTGTTCTGTAACTGCAACTGTCTCACGCATACATGTGTTCAGTGACTATGTATCATGTGAGTGCAAGTGTCCTATGCGTGCAAGTTTCCTGCTGTATGAGTACATACATTCTACAAATGCAAGTGTTCGGAGGGTGCTAACAGAGTCCTTTGAGTGTGAGTGCAACCCCGTGGTAGTGTATTGGTCATATGAGTACAAGTGTCGTGTAAGTATCGTTTGAGTGCGAGTGCTCTGTAACTGCATACGTATCCCGATTACACATGTTCAGTGAGTGCATGTATCCTGTAAGTGCAAATATACACTGCAAATGCAAGTATCTTGACAGTGTAAGTGTCGTGTGAATGCAAGTATTCTACGAATGTAACTGCTCTGAGGAGTGAAAGCACCCTGTGAGCGCAAGTGTTCTGTTAGTGCAAGTACTCTTGAATGCAAGTGTGTGTGCAAATCTCCTTTTTCTGCAAGTTTCCTGTGAATCCAACAAGAGACTGTGAGTGTTAGTGCGGTGTAAACACTACTGCTATGCGACTACAATCTCGTGTTTGTGGGAGGTTGGTGTTAGTACATCGAACACTAGTGGTGTTTGAATGCAACCGTTCTGTGAGTGCGAGTGTATCTTGAGTACGTCTTCAGTAAGTGCAAGTAACCGGAGAGTGCAAGTGTCCAGCGATTGTGTGTATGCGTCCTATTACTGCAACCATACCGAGACTGCAACAAGAGTCCTGTGAGTACTAGTGTGGTGTGCGCAGTAGTGTTGTGTGACGGTCAGTATCGTGTTACTGTGAGGGTCGTGAGTATCGTTCGAGTGTAAATATTTGTTAGTGCAAATAGTTTCGGTAGATTATTCAGGCTTCTCACATGAGTCAATGGTCATCCACTATATCGATTTATTTCACGTAATGTTAGGTTATCGCTCGCTAGTCAACTGTAGACTTCAGAACGGTTATGTATCATGCTCGCATATATTAGTGTTGGTTATGTTTGTTAAAGCGTTGGCAATGAATGTACAGGTATTTTTAAATATGTTTGCCCTCATTTTATTTGGTTAGCATTTTTATGTATGGTTTTACTGTTAAAATAAGATTTTTTGTTGTACTGTGGGATTTGTTGCTCCTATCATTTTCGTCTATTATAACGAATATTGAATAAATTCACTCCAACATTTTACTACAGATCTGTGATGTAAGGTCCGCAGTCAACAAGATCTAGGATATAAATCATGCCTAAGGTACATAAATAACAAAATATATATCAATGTCCGAAAACATAGATCAAATATCAATGAATGCGAAAAGGGTTACCATACACTGCCAGATGCATTAATACCTAGTCAATCTAACTTAACCAATAATTATGTATTTATAATCAAATTTGATGGATATGTATTATATTGATATAAATGAACCTCTCTACTTGGATGGTATTTTTACCATATCATTAACAGTTAGAATACACTCCTACAGTTTTGATCTCGCAAATATCGCTCCTTTTTCATACATAAATTACATCGTGTGAATGATCAGTAATTCCTATTATATTCGAATTTGGCACGAAACTACATCACTTATGGTTTTGTATTCTATTGTTGTATATGATTATCTCCACTTCGAATATTTATTTTTGATAAGATCAACAATTTGAATAAACTCCTCCAATTTGATCTGGCGAATAACCTTCTGCACATGTTTAGATTACGGAACATTATCGTCATATCCATTACATATTTGGATGAGTCTCAGCATCTAGGTTCCAGAAGAACAAATTTCACTTCAATGTTGCATGGTTTTTCATGTGGATCAGTTTCACACGATGTCAGTTTCAAAGATCTGGTCAATCTAACATAACCAACCTGATCAATAATTTTATATATTTTCATTCATGTTTGATGATTATGGATGGTATTTAGTTATTATTTTATGCGATATACATATCAATTAACTCAACATGGCTCTATTTTATGCAGCTTTTTTAAAATATCACACACCATGTACACACATTCACACTTTTGTACGCATTTACAGGCACTCTGCCGGCACAGTGCCGGCACGTAAGCCGGCACCATGTAGGCATACACAGGGTCGATGCCGGCACATGTGCCGGTACCATGTAGGCATATACAGGGTCGATGCCGGCACTATGCCGAGACCAGTGGCGTAACTATGTAGTCATATACAGCGTCAATGCCGGCACTATGTAGGCATATACATGGTCAATGCCAGCACCTGTGCCGGCACATGTGGTGGCACCATGTAGGCATATACACACAATTGTACGCATATACAGACTCGGTTACCACCTGTAACATTTTCCCTTTGATCTTTGATTTCCATTGGAACTAAGTCCTTTGCTTTTGTTACAAGATATTCAATATGGTTCAGTTTTTTACGTCATGTTAGGTTAAAATATCTAACCCTTCTTTCCTAACCTTACCAATAATTATAGATTTTTATTAAAGTTTCGTGCTAACGCATGATATTCAGTCATTGATTTATGATATATTCATATCCATTCTCTCCATTTGGCTCAACATTGTGATCTATCATCATCACTTTGAATACACTCTTCCAACTTTGATTGAGCAAATTTCGTGTATTTCCAAATAAAAATTGCGTCATCTGTTTGAATGTTACAGGTAATTCTTATTTTTTTCGTGGGATATATGTATGAGCGTTGCTTGCTACCTCGCAAGTATTGATTTTTAAACTTTTTATTTGTCATAGGTAGACAGTATTATTCCAAAATTTATTTTGGGTGTCAGTGGTGTCAGCTTTCACTTGTCAACCTAACCAAGAATTGTGTTATCGTTCGAGGTTTCCTGCTCACGTATGTTATTTATGCATTGATTCATGATATATTTATATCCAACTTGTCCAATTGGCTCTACATTTTGATCTAAAAATTTGCAGTTTGAATACACTCCTCGAATTTTTGATTGAACAAATTTAGGTAATTTTCATATGTAAATTACGTTGGTTGTTTGATTGTTATAGATATTTTTGCATTATTCTTAAATCAAGCTATACCCCCATCTTTCTTCAACAGTATTACAACGTCGACTATTTGTTTGTACGTGTTTATGTTCAAGCGTATGTACGTGTGTATGAGTTCAAAAAAATTTAGAACAGAAATTAGAATTCATAATTTATAAAAGTATCAAAATTTCGAAGCCGGACCTTACTTTAGTAGTCAATTTATCACTTCATGAGATCGATTTGGCTTTGTTATCTCACGAAATTTTAAAATTGTATGGAAATTATGAATTTTAAATTTGGTTTTACAGTTTTAAAACTCATATACACGTACATACGCTTGAACATACACACGCACAAACACATAGTTGACGTTGTGATCCTGTTGAGGAAGGATGGGGGTATAGCTTGATTTGACGTTTCTTCAATATTAGTGGAGGAAAAGGGGAGGAGGGGTACACTAAATGTGCAGAAAACAAATAAAGTTGAATAAAGATAAATTGACAAGTAATTTATTGCATCAGCTCGATGAAAGTAATGGTTTAGTTTATGAAACTAATGAAGTTGAAAAATATAATATTAGGTGTAAGACGTTAGAGGGTGTAGTGCCAGGAGATGTTGAAAAAAAAATCACGGAAACCTTATGTGTGACCATGTGTCCGCTTGTGTGAAACTGGTGACGAATATGAATGACTTATAACATTCAAACAATGAACGTTTAAAATGGGCGGTATATGGCAAAAGATATAGGTAGAGAGTGACCACGCATAAAACAATGAGTAAATAACCTACATAAGCTTGAATAATTTGTGTAAAAATACGTCATTCTTGGTTAAAATAGGTTAGGTTATGTTAGAGTGAGCGCAAATAACCTACAGGTGAGAGTGAAGTAGATTTATGACACAATACAAGAATAATTTGAAATATCTGCGCTGATACATTTATCACATGAAGAAAAAAGAATTGCCTGTAAAATTCTAACAGGTGACGCAATTTCCTTATGAAAATGGACGAAATTGGCTCAATCAAAATTGGAGAGTGTATTCAAACTGATAAGGATAGATCAAAATGTTGAGCTAAGTGAAGAGGATGGATATGGATATATCATAAATCAATGACTAAATATCATACGTAGGCCCGAAACTTGAATAAAAGTTTATAATTGTTGTTAAGGTTAGGAGAAAAACGAGATATTTGACCTAACATGGCGTAAAAACTGAACCATATTAAATATCTTGTAACAAAAGCAAGGGACGTAGTTCTAATGGAAATCACAGGTCAAAGGTAAAATGTTACAGATGTTAACCGAGCCTGTATATGCGTACAAATGTGTGTATATGCAAACATGGTGATACCACAGGTGCCGGCACATGTTCAGGCATCAGCCCTGTATATGCCTATATGGTACCGCCACAGATCCCGGCACAGTGCCGGCACAGGTGTCGGCATCGACCCTGTATATGCCTACATGGTGCCGGCACATGTGCCGGCATCGACCCTGTGTATGCCTACATGGTACCGGCACATGTGCAAGCACTGTGTCGGCACAGTGCCTGTATATGCGTACAAAACTGTGTATATGTGTACATGGTGTGTGATATGAAAAAAAACTACGTAAATTGGAGTCATGTGGAGTGATTTGATATGTAAGTCGCATAAAATAGAGACTAAATACCTTGCACACAAACACTCAAACTAACATACACACGCGCGCACACACAGACATGCACACTCCTTTTAGGTAGCAAATAACAGCCAAGTTGCGCGCTTTCTTTTGTGCAACCTTTTTCTTCATCAATTCCTTCTTCTTCTTCTTTCCATTCCTGCTGTTCCCATGCGTGAAATTCCCTACACCTATTGTAGATCTCATGCATGGGATCCCCGTTTTTCTACCTCTTCTTCATCTTGCCCCTCAGCAGGTGTTGGAGCGCGTAGCCCGGCTCCTTAAGGACTACTGCGGATCCTTGGGGCTCTAAAGGAGGGTAGGTAATGTGTTATTCCTCCTACCTGCCATTCGGGGAGTGCTGGGACCATATGGCCTCAGCACCTTAGGAGTTCCTGTACCTCCTGTGGCACCCGCACATACCATAGACGTTCGCCGCGTAAAGTACTGTGGCTTTGCGCAGTAGTAAGCCTAACTGGAACATTAAAAGAAGAAAAACAAGAACTAACATGATGTTGCACTGTGTGCTTATTTGACATCCGGCGCCAGAAGGACGATGGCTCCTGCGCGGTAGAAAGCCTCGTCACTCTAATCTAATCTAATCCCTCCGAGGTCCCGTTCGCAATGCCTCAGCCGGAGCACCACCTGTGGACGGACGCAACAGACAAGGCGTGGGGGGCAGTCTGCTGCAGCAACCAGCAGTCGAACGCAAACTCCATAATACATCGAAGGAGTCGCTTGCCATCATCCGTGCCCTGCAGACACGAGCTCTTTGGCACCACACCAAAATCCGCGTGTTGTCGGACAGCAGGGCAGCTGAAGCCATGTTCAAACACTCAGGCTCCAGCAACGCACCGGCGTTGCAGAAGATCGGAGCGCAGCTCCTCAGAATCCTCCAACATCGTACCTATCTCTTCTTGTAACCTACCTTCCCGGATCGCAGAACGTCTGGGCCGATCAACTCTCATATCTCCAACCAGTGAAGACGGAGTGGACGCTGACGCTTCAATGCTTCGCCCGCCTCTCAACCCTGCACGGTCCCATGCAAATAAACCCACTTCGCACACCCGGGAAACCACAAGCTCCCACTATTTACAGCTCCGTATCCTAACCTGCGAGCAGCTTTAGTGGATTCTCTCCAGTCCGACTGGAATCAGTGGACGGAAAGATACCTCTTCCCTCCATACAACCTGATCCCCCAGGTGCTCCGCAAGCTCGAAACGTGCCGTTACAGCGGCGTCCTTGCAGTGCCCGACCACCCCAACCCACTGTGGTAGCCCCAGGTCATCGCGTCTTTTGGCGAGGTTTCGCTCGCCCTCGACGTGTCCCAGCGCGTTGAGGGCAAGGTGGTGCCTCTAACTTCACGACCCTTCTATTGTTATCTTGCATCCAATTTCTAGAAAGAGTTCTCACGATCAAATTCAATAGATCGGTGGCAGGCACTCTGGTCAATACGCACAGACTATCGACCCAACGCCAATATCAAAGCGTCTTGGCTCGCTTCCAAGCTGGCTGCGCACCACAAAAGTTCAGTCCATCACCCAAACCACCCTTTTGACGTTCCTGCACTATACCGGCAAGCAGAGGCAGCTCAACATGCGCACCGTTTTGTTTTACAGGAATGCGTTTCATATGCCTCTCCTGCACGTGTTTGGAGTCACCACTTAAAAGTCCATATTTAAAGAACTAGCGAGGGCTCAGTCTCATGAACACACCCCCACAAAGGCGTTTTGTGCCACAGTGAAAGCTGGAGCCGGTTCTTGACATGGTCGCCTCTCCTCGCTTCAATGCTCAGACGGCGTCAGTATTAGCACTCTTCCAGAAGACTCTCATCTTCATCGCATTAGCGGAAGCGAACATTGTTTCTGAGATTGCAGTCATGGCACGCACGGGACTACAATTCTCCAAGAACCCTCCATGCGCGCTCGTACTGACCACTGACAAGTTCCTGTACAAAGACCAGACCATCAGCCCCAAGCCACAGCTCATCTCTATCGCTTCACTGCTCCCGGACGGCCGAAAACACGCCCTGTGCTCCGTGACTGATCTCAAAATCTACGTAGCACGGTGTCCGTCAAACCATGGCTTCTTGTTCATCCATTCTACTTCAAGCAAACCACTCATAGCATCATCGGTGGGGCTCTACATCTGCTCGCTTACCAATGATGCCACACCGAACGCTTTCACTTAGGCTCACGACGTCAGAAAGTATGCCTCATCTCTTGCTTGGACGCTTGGGGTCCCACTCCCAGACATTATATCCAAGGCATTTGGGAAATCGCCCCACGCGTTCGTACACAAGCACTTATTTACAGAGGAAAAGCCTAACCAACCGTGCGTCTCATTAGGTACCAGGTTGATAGGCCTCCTCGTTTCCAATGTTATGACAATTACATCAGCTAATGCCAAAATCTTCACTACGTTTTATAGACTACGTACATAATTATCTTACCATATCGTTCGAAGGCACCCAACGCTAAGACTTCAGGTCATGAATTACGTCGGATTATTGAGTGCGTAATTACTTCTTTATCATACTCAAGGTACAATAATTTTACCATAGGAGCTATTGTACACGGACTTCTCATTTGGTTGTTCAAACTCGAGGCCCGCATAATATTTTTGCCGCTATGAGCAAGTATATTTCCTGACGCTGGCACTACGCAATATTTGTATTTGCCTATACATAAAGAGTATTTGGGCACTCAAACTCGAGGCCCGCATATTATTTTGCCGCTAAGAGCCACTTTATTTGCTGTTGTTGGCACTGAGCGATACTCGTATTAGTAGTGAATAACGCTGCGAAACACATTTTTTTGGGGGTGCGGTAGAGGACCCCCCCATCGGCAAAAAGTTGGATGCGCTCCTGGATACAGTGTGCCTAAACGCATTTTTTTTTATTCGGCTAATGTAATTGTTAGGAAGTATGTTATTTCTTAGTGTAACCGACTTAGTCGCTGTATATATTGGACATTGTACTTGTAGGTCAAGACAATTGCTCCTGTGGTCAAGTTAATTACTGTAGGCACATAGACCACCCGGAAGGAGGAGTTGAGAGTGGGTGGTCCCAATAAATCAATGACAATTAGCGATTTTATCTCCAGATGTGCTCCTTTCGTTCCGAGTTTAAACGGTTTGTTACTACGTATTGTATAAGCAGAGTATATTTTGTGTTGGAATTTTCAAATAATAATAATAGTGATAATAAAATCTTTATTGACAACCAACATGGGCATAGTATTACAATTGAGACATCTTTTTTTAGGGTTACAGTGAGAACAAAGTTATAAAATTACCGCACACAACTAAGAACAAGTTACGGCATACAACTCTATCCTGCCTATGCGTATAGTAATTATCTCCATCGCCTTAACAATGACGAGACAGCGAGCGCATCACCAGAGCAGATTGCAACGAGGACTTCATTTGGGGAGTTCATAACTCGAGTCATGAGGCTGTGTGCCGCTTTACGGAACAGTACCTTGATGTGATCTGATTGATTTTCAGCAAAAACCCTGCTCGCTGACGTCGAGCGAGGGACCTGCATCAGCCGTCTAAATGTGTCATTATAACTCACTGTCAATTTCCTGACGCTATATGAAAGTATTTTCTCCACATTGCATTACAATAAATCGGGTAACAATATGATTTGAAGACCTGGATTTTAGCTTCCCTTGGTGCAAATGAGAATTTTCGTATCAGGATGTTACCAACTGCATTTTGCCGCCTTGTTCGCTTTGCAGCATCCTTGTCATCTGTGCAATCTGTTGTGATGATTTGCCCTAGATATTGAAATTCATCCACATAATCCAGTGCAACACCGCCTAGTTTTATCTCAGTCGATAGGTAGTAACTAGGACCCTTCGGTTTAACTAGCATACATACTGTTTTTGCAGTGTTATATACAGTATCCTGAGGTTCAGCAAATTTATTACAAATATCAAGAAGCTTTTGCAATGCTGAGAAAGTCTGTGCTAACAGCACCATATCATCTGCATAACTAAGATTGTTAACACAACAGTTGGCGACATGACACCCTTGGTTTTCTCTACTTAGAAGGTAATTCAACTCATCAGTGTACACGTTATACAATAGTGGCGATAGCTGACCTCCCTGCCTAATTCCGTTTTTACAATGATAAGTGGCCGATTTTGAACTCCCCCATCGCACTAAGAATTCCTGTTCCCTGGACCAAAATACAAGCAAGTGCACAATATGAAGAGGGGCTCCTCTCGCAACTAACTTTCTGAACAAAGTCCAATGGTTTACTCTATCAGAAGCTTTCTTCGCGTCTAAAAAACACAGAAAAACAGGCCAGTCTCTACATCTGTAATACTCAACAGTTTGTTTCGATGCGAATATCGCCATTTCATTCCATGGCCCTCTTTGAATCCAAACTGACTTTTTGCGGTAGACATAAATGTTTGCAATCTTGCTAGAATAACCTGCTCGAGAACCTTGGAAATTGAGGTGGTAATAGCAATGGGGCGATAATTATTTATATCAGAAGGGTCCTTTGTTTTACATTTCAGAAGAGGAACCACAGTTACATGCATTACCTCTCTTGGTTGCTCCTTGACATGAGTGCAGCCCGGAAGGAAGAGAGCAAGCACTACAGTCAGTCTGTGGGAAGCATTCTTGAACACTTCACTCGGTATGTCGTCATTTCCAACAGCTTTGTTATTTTTGAGGCCTCTGACAATGATCCTAACCTCTGCCACCGAAACCATTTCGTTAACAGCAGGAACATTATCGAGGGCGTTTTGCACCCAACCTCTATTCTCTTCCGTGTCAACAGAATTAGCAATGTGCTGGAAATGCTCCCCCAGACCCTTGCAATGTTTGCTTCCCCAGTTACGCCCGCCACCGCGAGTGGAAGTGCTCCCTTTTTAGGATTAAGTGACCGAATTTCTTTCCAGAAATTTTTACATTTACCTTCTCGCAATTTTGCTAGAAGAGCCTGCACCGCAACTGTTGCTCGTTCTCTCTCAAGATCGCGAGTTCTCGACGAAACCGT
>SDVV010038138.1:0-10765 GCA_016164225.1 Gammarus roeselii
TCCAACACGAGTTAATCTAACACGATAGCTTCCAACACGAGTTAATCTAACACGATAGCTTCCAACACGAGTTAATCTAACACGATAGCTTCTAACACGAGTTAATCTAACACGATAGCTTCCAACACGAGTTAATCTAACACGATAGCTTCCAACACGAGTTAATCTAACACGATAGCTTCCAACACGAGTTAATCTAACACGAGTTAATCTAACACGATAGCTTCCAACACGAGTTAATCTAACACGATAGCTATATTGCAAAGTGTCGACTCTTCCAACAAGCAGGTAATATTACTTAGTTGCTGCTCGGATTCCAGAGCGTTTTCGATGACACTGAAATAAGGGAGACACCATCGTTTAATGAGTGTTGCGTTGTATCTTTTATATCGCAATGCAAACGCGTTTGTAAAATAAAAGTCGTTTTATTGTGTCTTCTGCAGGTGGGCTCAGCGGCTCCACTGCAACATCTTTGTGAAAAGCTTGATGGTGGACAAACATTCCTTCTAATTATCTCGATCTTTTTTAGAGTTGACTTATGTGTTTTTCATGTAATTTTCCTTAGGGAAGTGACTTAAACCAAATCAGTAGGTCTGTTCACAATGACGTTAACCGTTAATTAGGTCGTTAAACTCCTACTCTGCCATGACCTCTCACGGAGTTTACTACAGACGAACACATTCAGTACCAGATCAGATCCTGTGCAAGGATTTCGTTTAATTGTGTATAAGGTTTCGTTTAATACAAATGAGTTTTGGTAGAGATATAGCTGAAATTCTCAATTATAGCTTCTAATTTATGTCATTTTCGTACTCTCACGAGTGAAGGAGAGAGCGCCCAGTGCTTAGCCAGTGAATTCATTTTTTAAGTTTCTTGCGCCATTTTGAACTGACTTATTGACCTCGTGTCTAGATTACGCCCGTGCTTCTGCATTACCACTTCGATCCACTTCTGAATTCGTTCGTTTTGTCGTTATGGAAACAGTACAAAAAATGCCATTTCTCATCGGATAACCATTTCGCTCATGTATTGTCCGGCTAGTTTACCACCTACTGACGACCACGTGAAATGAAACAGGTTGATTTTCGTTCATAAACAAAGGCGCAACAATACTTTTTTTGTTAAATCTGTGTTCCATCTCTACCCTTATGACCAGTCTTTGCTGGTTCACGGAAACGTTCAATGCGGGCAGTGCCGTTCTGACGTTATCGTCTTTAAAATAATTTGTCTTCTTGTCAAATTTTTGTAAAGGCATAATCTTCTAGTAACTCCTAATACTCCTTGGTCGTAACTGATTGAATTCATTTGGTATCGGTTGAACCTCAGTGAATCGATAGATTTAAGGTGCTCTAAAGCGAATGAAGTCAATTTTTCTTAGCTTAAGAGAACAAGTTGAGGAAAGTCAATGGAGTTGTAGTAAACGACCGTTCAGGCCGGTCGAAGTAATACAAGATGGATAAAGTGAAGAAGAGTCAGTTGGAGAGACTGGAAGTTAACTGAAGAAGGCCGGTCGAAGTAATACAAGATGGATAAAGTGAAGAAGAGTCAGTTGGAGAGACTGGAAGTTAACTGAAGATGGCCAGTCGAAGTAATACAAGATAGATAAAGTGAATAAGAGTCAGTTGGAGAGACTGGAAGTTAACTGAAGAAGGCCGGTCGAAGTAATACAAGATGGATAAAGTGAATAAGAGTCAGTTGGAGAGACTGGAAGTTAACTGAAGATGGTTGTAATCATATAATTGCATGCAGTTGGGTAGAGTAGACTGGGTCGGCTGTACCCAACTGCATGCAACAGCCGAGTCTGGTGAAGGGTATTCGAGACGGTCAAGGTTCATAGAGGTCAGTCGTTAGAGACGGAAGAAGTCGGTTCATGTAGTTAGAGACTGATGAAGTCGTTTCATGTAGTTAGAGACGGATGTAGTCGGTTCATGTCGTTAAAGAGACGAATGAAGTCGGTTCATGTAGTTAGAAACGGATGATGTCGTTTCATGTAGTTCGAAACGGATGATGTCGGTTCATGTAGTTAGAGACGGATGAAGTCAGTTTATGTAGTTAGAAACAGATGATGTCGGTTAAAGAAGTTGGAGACGGATGATGTCGGTTCATGTAGTTAGAGACGGATGATGTCGGTTCATGTAGTTAAGAGACGGATGAAGTCGGTTCATGTAGTTAGAAACGCATGATGTCGGTTCATGTACATAGTAAGAAACGGATGAAGTCGGTTCATGTAGTTAGAAACGCATGATGTCGGTTCATGTACATAGTTAGAAACGGATTATGTCGGTTCGTGTAGTTAGAAACGGATGATGTCGGGTAATTTAGTTAGAGACGGATGATGTCGGTTCATGTGGTTAGAGACGGATGATATCGGTTCATGTAGTTAGAAACGGATGATGTCGGTTCATGTAATTAGAAACGGATGATGTTGGTTAATTTAGTTAGGGACGGATGATGTCGGCTCATGTAGTTAGTAACGGATGATGTTGGTTCATGTAGTTAGAGACGGATGATGTCGGTTCATGTAGTTAGAAACGGATGATGTCGGTTCATGTAGCTAGAGACGGATGGTGTCGGTTCATGTACTTAGAGACGGATGATGTCGGTTCATGTAATTAAAAACGGATGATGTCGGTTCATGTAGTTCAAACGGATGATGTCGGTTCATTTAGGGATGAAGTCGGTTCATGTAGTTAGAAAAAAATGATGTCGGTTAATGTAGTACGAGACGGATGATGTCGGTTGAAGTAGTTAGAGACGGATGATGTCGGTTCATTTAGTTAGAGACGGATGAAGTCGGTTCATGTAGTTAGAGATGGATTATGTCGGTTCATGTAGTTAGAAACGGATGATGTCGGTTCATGTAGTTAGAAACGGATGATGTCGGTTAATGTAGTATGAGACGGATGATGTCGGTTCATGTAGTTAGAGACGGTCGATGTCGGTTCATGTAGTTAGAGACGGATGAAGTCTGTTCGTGTAGTTAGAGACGGATGGTGTCGGTTCATGTAGTTAGAGATGGATGATGTCGGTTCATGTAGTTAGAAATGGATGATGTCGGTTAATGTAGTTAGAGACGGACGATGTCGGTTCGTGTAGTTAGAGACGGATGATGTCGGTTCGTGTGGTTAGAGACGGATGATGTCGGTTCATGTAGTTAGAGACGGATGATGTCGGTTCATGTAGTTAGACACGGATGATGTCGGTTAATGTAGTTAGAGACGGATGATGTCGGTTCATGTAGTTAGAGACGGATGATGTCGGTTCATGTAGTTAGAGACGGATGATGTCGGTTCATGTAGTTAGAGGCGGATGATGTCGGTTCATGTAGTTATAAACGGATGATGTCGGTTCATGTAGTTATAAACGGATGATGTCGGTTCATGTAGTTAGAGACGGATGATGTCGGTTCATGTAGTTAGAAACGGATGATGTCGGTTCATGTAGTTAGAAACGGATGATGTCGGATAATTTAGTTAGAGACGGATGATGTCGGTTCATGTGGTTAGAGACGGATGATATCGGTTCATGTAGTTAGAAACGGATGATGTCGGTTCATGTAATTAGAAACGGATGATGTCGGGTAATTTAGTTAGGGACGGATGATGTCGGCTCATGTAGTTAGTAACGGTTGATGTCGGTTCATGTAGTTATAGACGGATGATGTCGGTTCATGCAGTTAGAGACGGATGAAGTCGGTTCAAGTAGTTAGAGACGGATAGTGTTGCTTCATGTAGTTAAAGACGGATGATGTCGGTTCATGAAGTTGGAAACGGATGATGTCGGTTCATGAAGTTGGAAACGGATGATGTTATCGTTACGTGTGTTTCAGTGTTTCCTCCTCTCTGACCTTCCGTTCAGTTATCGTTACGTGTGTTTCAGTGTTTCCTCCTCTCTGACCTTCCGTTCAGTTATCGTTACGTGTGATTCAGTGTTTCCTCCTCTCTGACCTTCCGTTCAGTTATCGTTACGTGTGTTTCAGTGTTTCCTCATCTCTGACCTTCCGTTCAGTTATCGTTACGTGTGATTCAGTGTTTCCTCATCTCTGACCTTCTGTTCAGTTATCGTTACGTGTGATTCAGTGTTTCCCCCTCTCTGACCTTCCGTTCAGCTATCGTTACGTGTGATTCAGTGTTTCCTCCTCTCTGATCTTCCGTTTAGTTATCGTTACGTGTGATTCAGTGTTTCCTCCTCTCTGACCTTCCGTTCAGTTATCGTTACGTGTGATTCAGTGTTTCCTCCTCTCTGACCTTCCGTTCAGTTATCGTAACGTGTGATTCAGTGTTTCCTCCTCTCTGACCTTCCGTTCAGTTATCGTTACGTGTGATGCAGTGTTTCCTCCTCTCTGACCTTCCGTTCAGTTATTGTTACGTGTGATTCAGTGTTTCCTCCTCTCTGACCTTCCGTTCAGTTATCGTTACGTGTGATTCAGTGTTTCCTCCTCTCTGACCTTCCGTTCAGCTATCGTTACGTGTGTTCCAGTGTTCCGTCCTCTCTGACCTTCCGTAATATGGTCTTCACGCAATTCTACCTGAATCAGGAGTAAATGATTATGATCCAAATCATGATAGTGATGCTTATGACATCTGAGTAAATTAATATAACTAGTAAAATAAGCATGTGAATTACACCGTCTCAATGAAACGACAGAACCTCCCCTCGTGCATTGAGCATTTGCAAAGACTAGACTCACCTCGTCTGAGTCCGGACAGCCCAGTACCAGTTCTACAAAATAGGGCAAACTGGCTCGCTCTCGGGTAAGGGCAGGACACACTTCATCCAAGAAGCGCTGAAGATCTGCCTTCATGGGTGGACCGCCCTCAGCCAGCATCATACAGACGAAACGAAGTATGTTCTTAAACCTGCGGAGAGGGTAATGGTCAGAGACACTTTCTGAGTCTTGCCCCATTAAATCAATGCAGGGATGAATACCTATATTGTTTGCATCCAGTAACTCAGGCTTTTGACGGTGTTTATTAAATCCACACTCAGCTTCTGTATTTGAGAGTGTTGTCCCAGCCCGCACAGTCAGCTTTCCTGAGTTTTACTAAATTCACACACAGTTTTGAGTGCTAAGCCCACTGACTGAAGAATGAGGAGAGAGGCGGCTCCTCAAAGCAGAGTGTGGAAATTGCAGACATAGCACTACTATCAGTAGGATGTAAAAATCAGGCACGAAAAATCAAGGTTTGGGAAGAGCAAGGCGGAGGATATCAATTAGCTTGATTTGGAAAAGCAGATTTGGTAATGAAAAATACTTGCAATGGACAAACTTCCATTGATTTGAAGTCGGCTTGTGATAGCAGTTACAAACAGTCTATGTGCTATATATTAGGAGAGATTGGAGTGTCAAAGAAGTTATGAGGCTGACAAATCTATGCTGACTGTGTGCCAGTCAGCATATAGCTGGCCGAGTGGCCACAGCTCGGTGGCCGAGTGGGTAGCGTGTCGGGCTCTCCTCACAACAGACGTCCATTGGGAGCTGGAGGTTGTAGGTTCGCCCCTACATGGCCTCAAGTGACACCTTCTGGCCAGTCTCTTAAATGGTTGAAAGGCCAGCCCATAAACGCCGTGGGTAAAAAAATGGCTCTCAGGTGGCATTAACGCTGCAACTCGCTGTATTAGCGAAAAATATCCAAATTACATATTAGAAAAAAAATTACCATTAAAATGCATGCACAATGGAAGTGAGAGGAGAAAACCAGGAATCTGGGGTGTCAGTGAGACTATAAAATGGATTGGCAAACCTACTCTGTTGTTTCAGCATGACCGTGGTAGGGATCGTGAGCCGAGTGCCCGGAGAGGCGGCGGTTAAGGTGAGTGGTATCACTTATAAGACTTGCTTGACCCGATTGTGCGGACATGATGGCTGAGAGTCTAGAAGACCCGGATAGTACCGTGTAATTGTTTGCAGAAACAGCAGCGCGAATTGACACTTCAGATCGATCAATGTTAGACTAGGGGGGTGAAGGTGTTGAGAAGACAGAACCCACATTTTATGAAGATGAGATAAGGAGGAATGGAAGTGGCCAGCTAGTTTTATTAATGAAGCTAAAGCCCGATACCAACACTGGATAATGGATTAGTAATGTCTAAGAGAGAGTGGATAACGCATCAGGCAAGGCGCGTTCGGTTAACAAGGGGGAAATTGTCACTAAGCACCATAATAGAAGTGTATAGAGAAATTGTCTTCCAATCCCGACACATGGATGAGAGTCATGGAGTTAACCAAACCAACGGTAAAAATGGTTATAAACATGCGGCTGAAAACACAACACACATGGATCCGAGGTGGTACTCGATGGCGAAGGGCAGTGACAGGTCATGAGGGGTGGTACTCGATGGCAAAGGGCAGTGACGGGTCATGAGGGGTGGTACTCGATGGCAAAGGGAAGTGACGGGTCATGAGTGATGGTACTCGATGGCGAAGGGCAATGACAGGTCATGAGGGGTGGTACTCGATGGCAAAGGGTAGTGACGGGTCATGAGGGATGGTACTCGATGGCGAAGGGCAGTGATCGACGGGTCATGAGGGATGGTACTTGATTGGTGAAGAGCAGTGACGGATCATGATTGGTGGTACTCGATGGCAAAAGGTAGTGACGGGTCGTAAGGGTTAGAGCTTGATGGCAAAGGGCAGTGACGGGTCATAAGTGGTGGTACTCGATGGCGAAAGGCAGTGATGGGTCGTAAGGGTTAGACCTTGATGGCAAAGGGCAGTGACGGGTCATGAAGTATGTTTTTGACGGTAGAGGGCAATAGCTGGTCATGGAAGAGAGAAAACTGACGTTGAAGAGGTGAGTGAACGGAGGATGGAACTTGACGTAGAAAGCCGTGAGGGCTGTTGAGGGAAACCAAATTTTAAGTATTCCTTTAGGTCTTTCGATTTCTTATTTGAAGACAGTTCACAGCTAATTATTGAAGAAAAGTAATTAAGACGAGTGCTTCTTTACCTTATTATAACCGCGCGTTCCGAGATAATCTCGATGACAGACAGCCTCTTTTTGTCCACAAGTTCCGTTTTAAGATTGCAGAGGCAGCCATGAACTCTGCGTGCAATAAATGGATGTACTCGTAGGTCTCTTGATCTGGCTGATTTATGAACAGACAAGACAAGATGGCGTCGTGAGGAACATCCGTTTTGCCTAACAACTCAGTACAGAAGCTGTTGTAGGTTTTCCTCGTGATCGTCAACCTGTTTTCGGTCATTTGTCGCAAGCTCATCACACATGCCTGTTCTATTATCTGGTCAGCAAGGAGGCCAGAATTTTTCACACATTTCTGTTCCAGTCTTTCAGCCATTAACTTTCTTGAATATTTCATTATCTGAGCCATCAGGCTCAGTTCGTTTTTCCAGTTGCTAACCTCGTCGGGTGAGCTCTGATATAAGAAGCAGAAGAGCGCCAAATGCACAGGATAAATCAAGAGGTTCTTGCATGTTTGGTCTAACCCTTTGAAAGCATTTATCAGGTTTGGAGCACTGATGCCCATAATAGACACCTGATATCGCATCAGGAATTCGATTCGTTCATGTTCATCGGTGAGTGGCTGGAGTTTCACTGTTGTTGTAGAGCAGCCTGCAGCGACCAACTCTTTCTCCAGGTGTTCTGTTGCTCCTGGTCTGCTTGAAAAGATGAACGTCACTCTTTCGCTGCGGCCAAACGTGTCTATTAGGATGTGAAGAAGTTTCTGCGAGCAGTCGTTTCGTTCGTCGATCCCATCAACGACGAAAAGCACTTTCATCATGAGCAGTACTTCCACAGCATCATCAGCTTCGATTCTCTGAAAGATTTCAGGGAAGTTCCATCGAACTAACTCCGCAACGGTGTTAATGTTATACGTACGGCAATCCATGAAGATCATCGTTTCAAATTTTCTCACACCGCGAAAAGTCTCACGCTCATTTCTCGCCACAAAGTCCTCCCGTTTTCTTCTGATCAGGGTGCTTTTTCCTGCACCTGGCTCACCCAAAATGATGATATTGCCGTCTTTACTCGACTTAAGCAGGGCGCTAGAACGGATTGTCTGTTCCGTTTCTTTGTTGGCAAGGCTTGCCTCAGCCTTCGTTACCACTGTCGCTGCGCAATCATGATAGACATCACGACGGATCAACTGGAGTTGACTAGATGGTAAGAACACTCTTGAATCTTTTTGAACCATTTTTTCAATCTCTTTCTTTCCTTCGGAGCAAAATGCATTCCTAATTTGAATTAAGCGTTTCACCTTATTGTTCATCGTCTTTTCATCTAAATCCTTAAGCATTTTTTTAGCCTGATCAATTTCATCTTTCTTCGTTTGATCAGCAATTGAAAATAACTTCGATGCCGCATCAAGCAGCTTGGGGGCAATTTCTTTGATCTCTTCAAGTACTGTTGCCGAAACAGCGTCTGAAGCGGGGTTATGACGCACACCATTTCGAATTTCTGCTAACTTTTTAATGTACGTTATGACCCTGTCAGCTGATCTCTTATTTTCCTTGCGGTCAAAGTCCTCACACACTTCAGGAATCAGATTTTTCATCAGAGTAACGTCAAAGTCTCCGCTGTCATTCATCCGGAGTTTCTGACGTTCTATCTTGCCTCTCAAGTTTATGTTCAGCTCCTCGTCTCTTCCATCATATTTTTTCTGTAAATACTCTTGAAAAGTTTCACCTTCTGCTACACTACACCCCCAACGAAGTACAACTCTGAGTAACTGTGGGATTGTTTTGTCAACCGCTTCTTTATTTTGAACCGATAGGCATCAGATTTGTCGAAAGGAGGCAAAGGAACTTCTTCATCTGCCTCCATGACTGTAGCTTGTTAACTTTGTACCTCAATAGACTGGCTTGGGAGGCAGCAGTTTTTTGTATGATTTTGAGTCTACCTCACCGGGAAAGAAACCATCTGGCCACTTTAATGTAGATAAAGGGACAGACCATACACCCGTGAGTTAAAAGCGTTAACGACGAAATTGGTAAATATATCAATTGCTAGACTAAGGGATGTGGTACACATGTCCTCGATTACAAAAGCTGAAGCAAATCTCTGTTCATATTTTCCCCAAGTTATCGCTTGACCAATAGTGATTTTATCTTGGTTATCTTACATTCGGGAATGTATCTCGTCCTTACACCTTGAGTACAAATCTTTAGACACTGAGTTTATATCAGTCACAATATTTCCCTGGTCGTCTTAGTCTTAGTTGCAAAACTGCTCTTAGGATAAGGGTGTTTGGAAACAATTGTTGTAATTCTGTAAACAATTAAAGCAGCGAGTAATTTTTTGAAAAAAAATCACTTATCAAGATACGTGGTATAATGATTATTAAGCCCTACAAACGAACATATAATGGGAAATATATTTCTCGGATATAGTAATAAGTGTGAGGTGGGGTGAGAGTAGGTAAAGAAATCGTTTTTTCACGAGATGACTCGTGGTATTTTGGTGTTTTACAAAGTACCCCATAAGACTATAATACACCTTAAATCCATGGTACAATTCAATCGAGTTAAGCATTTAGTTAGACATTGATGGGTACACAAACAAAGGTTTCCTAGTTTTACGCACACAGATGAGAACCTGATTGAAGTTCCTGCAACAGCTGAAAATATTTCGGAGACGAGATTTTTTTGGATGTGTTTTATGTCCCTTTGGTGCATATGGTCAGGATGTGTCTACGTTTTGCTAACCTTGAGAGGTGTTCTAATTTCACGTGCGTTACATATCGAAAAATGCGTTCAAGTAACGAATAAAAAGTGGAATACACGAGCATATCCAGGCAGAAACAGGACCTGCATTCCCGCACAGTGACAGGACCTGCATTACCGTAACAGTGACAGGACCTGCATTACCGTAACAGTGACAGGACCTGCATTACCGCACCAGTGACAGGACCTGCATTACCGCACCAGTGACAGGACTTGCATTACCGCATTAGTGACAGGACCTGCATTACCGCACCAGTGACAGGACCTGCATTACCGCACCAGTGACGGGACCTGCATTACCGCACCAGTGACGGGATCTGCATTACCGCACCAGTGACGGGATCTGCATTACCGCACCAGTGACGGGATCTGCATTACCGCACCAGTAACGGGATCTGCATTACCACACCAGTAACAGGACCTGCATTACCGCACCAGTAACAGGACCTGCATTACCGCACCAGTAACAGGACCTGCATTACCGCACCAGTGACAGGACCTGCATTACCGCACCAGTGACAGGACCTGCATTACCGCACCAGTAACAGGACCTGCATTACCGCACTAGTAACAGGACCTACATTACCGCACTAGTGACCGGACCTACATTACCGCACTAGTGACAGGACCTGCATTACCGCACCAGTGACATGACCTGCATTACCGCACCAGTGACAGGACCTGCATTACCGCACCAGTGACATGACCTGCATTACCGCACCAGTGACAGGACCAGCATTACCGCACCAGTGACAGGACCTACATTACCGCACTAGTGACAGGACCTACATTACTTACCGCACCAGTGACAGGACCTACATTACTTACCGCACCAGTGACAGGACCTACATTACTTACCGCACCAGTGACAGGACCTGCATTACCGCACAAGTGGCAGCATAACTATACATGAACATTAACAAGTTTTATATATACATACATATATATATATATACATATAAATATAGATACATATATATTTAAATATATATACATATATATATATAAATATATTTACATATATATATACATATATATATATATATACATATATATATATATACATATACATATATATAC
>SDVV010038139.1:0-10765 GCA_016164225.1 Gammarus roeselii
CCCGCGGGGCAAAGGTACGTATTTCTAACCCGCGGGGCAAACATACGTATTTTTGTAGGGTACGTAATGCCGTTTTTTAACGTTTTTTTATTGAAGTTTCATTAAAGTGATAACTGTTAGGTTGGTACGCCTGTTTCGCTGAAATGACTGTGGCAGATATGACAGTGGCAGATTTTGAAGTGGTGGAAAATGCGTGTGGGCTGAATCATCGTTAGGTAGAAAGCACGTGGGGTGAAAGATTTTTAGCGGTTATGACAGTGTCCGGCCATGACAGTGAGGCGAAGTGAAGTGGCGATAGTGCGCGTGTGCGAAATTTTTTTTAGCGCGAACGCTGGGCTCTCGTGCCAGACTGCATCTACTTGAACGCTTTTTTACGTGGGCCTCAGCAATTAAATTTGATCACGGCTAAAGAAATGATCGAATTATGTTGTTCATGAATCCTTTTGATGACTTAAGTAGGATGAGCTTCATGCTCGCTTAAGTCCATTCAACTTTGCTCGTCCTGCTCCAGTCAAGAAAAAAACATCTCTCAAATTTTGGAGCAGGGTCAAATATTTGATCCCATGTCAGCCGGGCTGCAATCATATCTAATTGTACCGCACACAGCGACTAGTGTGTGCGGGCATGGGGTAGTCTTCCTGTTACATCTCCAAGAAGAAGTTTTCTTCAAATATCGCGGGCATAGGGTCTTCATACCCTAACTATTTTCTTATGAATTTGGATCAAAAGTTTCAGCGACATCATAAATGTATGGTGAAACGATAAATGACAGAATCAGTGACGTAATTCAACCTATCTATTGTAAGCCTTTTCAATTACTGAATTTTCTCTCATTGGTCACATCAGACTCCCTACCCGCAGCTCATTTAGCCTTGCTCATGCACAGGAATGGTATTCCTATTCCAAGGCAATCTGCGCTGTTTTGACACCGATGTGACCAAGCAGATCTCTAAGCCGATAACACGGCTTGGAATATAGGGCTCTCTGCTGGGGTAATTGGAGCGACGATGTCTCGTTACATGTAAGCCGCAGCGCTGACGACAACTAATTAGTACCCGAACAAACTAGGCTCTAAATCCGGTGACGGCTGAATTCCTTCTAACAGATACTCAGCGGCCGAGGGCGTAGTATATAGTGGATATCAAAGCTCTTATACATTTGTTAGTGGTAATATGTTACTTTCAATCATCGGTTCTCGTTATTTAATATTGATACCCATATAAGATTCATAACAAGCTTCGATGTTAGTATACATGCAGTGGATGGCTTAACCTATACGAAATGAAGCGTTCTGCCCATAGACAAACTGTATGTCACTGTGCAAGATACAGGTGACAATATACTTTTCCGGTTACAGTGAATATTGTTACAGGTTACATGACACTTTTTCCGGTTACAGTGAATATTGTTACAGGTTACAGGATACTTTTCTGGTTACAGTGAATATTGTTACAGGTTACATGATACCTTACCGATTACAGTAAATATTGCTACAGATTACAGGATACCTTTCCGGTTACAGTGAATATTGCTACAGGTTACAAGATACCTGTCCGGTTACAGTGAATATTGCTACAGGTTACAGGATATCTTTTCATTACAGTGAATATTGCTACAGGTTACGGGATACCTTTTCGGTTACAGTGACTATTGCTACAAGTAACAGAATACCTTTCCGATTGCAGTGAATATTGTTACAGGTTACGCGACACCTTTCCGGTTACAGTGAATGTGGCAACAGGTTACATGATACCTTTCCGGTTACAGTGAATATTGCCACAGGATACATGATACCTTTCCGGCTACAGTGAATATTGCTACAGGTTACAGGATACCATTCCGTTTACAGTGAATATTGCTACAGGTTACAGGATACCATTCCGGTTACAGTGAATATTGCTACAGGTTACAGGATACATTTTCATTACAGTGAATATTGCTACAGGTTACGGGATATCTTTTCGGTTACAGTGACTATTGCTACAGGTTACAGAATACCTTTTCGGTTACAGTGACTATTGCTACAGGTTACAGAATACCTTTCCGATTACAGTGAATATTGTTACAGGTTACGATACATCTTTCCGGTTACAGTGAATTTTGCAACAGGTTACATGATACCTTTCCGGTTACTGCGAATATTGCTACAGGTTACAGGATACCTTCCCGGTTACAGTGAATATTGCTACAGATTACAGGATACCTTTTCATTACAGTGAATATTGCAACAGGTTACAGGATACCTTTCCGTTTACAGTGAATATTGCAACAGGTTACAGGATACCTTTCCGGTTACAGTGAATATTGCAACAGGTTACAGGATACCTTTCCGGTTACAGTGAATATTGTTACAGGTTACAGGATACCTTTACGATAACAGTAAATATTATTGCATGATTACATGATAGACATGCTAAATTATTATTTGCTAAAGTTCTTGACATAATAATTTCATATCAATTAATCTTGATAGCTGGTAACGAACTAAAATTTGAGTTTGCAAGATCGAGAACAGAAAATTTACATTTTGAATCATTGATTTCACTATGCATTAATTTGTTTTACTAAAAAAATTGCATCTCATCAAATGCAAACGTAATTGAGTATGCTTTAAAAGCAATTAGGAACACCATTTCTTGTTTTTTTATCATATTTTATTCTCTGCACTTTCTTGATAATTATACGCGACGATATTTCACACGAAATATATGTAATTGCTCGAATCCAACACATAATTGCAATTCATCTCAGTCTGGTAATGGTTTCTCGCTGTTCATCAGACTTAAACATGATAACATCTTCATAACCACACTCAGAACCGAGCCTTCGGGTGACCTCCAAAGCAGATAGATAGGCGATCAGTGCGGACAAGTGATCAGTGCGGATAATGGATCAGTGTGGATAAGTGATCAGTGCGTATAAGTGATCATAACAGCAATATACCATTGCACCTCATGAGACGCTTATTTGGTCAATTTCTTCCCTGACCACTTTGGGCTTCTTTCATGTTGCTTTGAATTCTACACAAACACGTGTAGCCATTTATTAATTGCTGTGTATATTACTTTATAATCGACACGTATTAAGAGATCTAGACGTACGAGTAAAAATTAACGTATTTTCAGAGATACGTGTATTACGTGGATACTTTTTTATCTAATAAGTGAAGTCTGGTAATTCCACAGGCTGCAAGTGCAGGTGGCCGCCGCTACGCGGATTGGTTCTATAATAAATGATATAATTCATTTTATGCATTCCAACTATCTACATTCCTAATCGTCTTTAGTCAAAAAGACGTATGGTAGCTCAATTAGCTATTGATTCTACTTGAAAACAAGTTCACTTTGATGCAATGTAATTGTATCCCTCTAAGTATGTTCAGGGGCAATTCTACTCCAATCAATTGCTAATATCTTGCTACGGATCTCATGTGAAATTTTGAGGGTCACATGAGACCCGTAGCAGGGATAGGCCTTCATTAAATATTGTTATTTATATACATGCAACAGTCAAATAATGTGGTGATTTTAATTTTTCATCGATAGTCCATATGTTTGTCAATCATGTTACTGATGTGGAGTGACGAACAATCGGACATAGAAACAGCATTGATTTTTTTTAAATAATTAATAGATGTTCCTATCAGAGCAACGGGTGTGGGTACCATCGCAACGGGTGAGGATACCAGAGCAACGGGTGTGGTACCAGAGCATCAAGTGTGGGCACCAGAGCAACGGGTGTGGGTATCAGAGCAACGGGTGTGGGCACCAGAGCAACGGGTGTGGGTACCAGAGCAGCGGGTGTGGGCACCAGAGCAATGGGTGTGGGTACCAGAGCAACGGGTGTGGGTACCAGAGAAATGGGTGTTGGTACCAGAGCAACGGGTGTGGGTACCAGAGCAATGGGTTTGAATACCAGAGCAGCGGGTGTGGGTATAAGAGCAACGGGTGTGAGTACCAGAGCAACGGGTGTGGGTATAAGAGCAACGGGTGTGGGTACCATCGCAACGGGTGAGGATACCAGAGGAACGAGTGTGGTACCAGAGCAACGGGTGTGGGCACCAGAGCAACGGGTGTGGGTACCAGAGTTACCGGTGTAGATACCAGAGCAACGGGTGTGGATACCAGAGCAACGGGTGCGGATATCAGAGCAACGGGTGTGGGTACCAGAGCAACGGTTGTGGGTACCAGAGAAATGGGTGTGGGTACCAGAGCAACGGGTGTGGGTACCAGAGCAATGGGTTTGAATACCAGAGCAGCGGGTGTGGGTATAAGAGCAACGGGTGTGAGTACCCGAGCAACGGGTGTGGGTATAAGAGCAAGGGTTGTGGGTACCAGAGCAGCGGGTGTGGGTACCAGAGCAATAGGTGTGGGTACCAGAGCAACAGGTGTGGGTACCAGAGCAACGGGTGTGGGTACCAGAGCAGCGGATGTGAGTACCAGATCAACGGGTGTAGGTACCAGAACAACGGGTGTGGGTACCAGAGCAATGGGTGTGGGTACCAGAGCTACGGGTGTGGGTACTAGATAAATATGTGTGGGTACCAGAGCAACGGGTGTGGGTACCAGAGCAACGGGTATGGGTACCAGAGCCACGGGTGTGGATACCCGAGCAACGGGTGTGGGTACCAGAGCAATGTGTGGGTACCGGAGCAGCGGGTCTGGGTACCAGAGCAACAGGTGTGGGTACCAGAGCAACGGGTGTTGGTACCAGAGAAATGGGTGTGGGTACCAGAGCAACGGGTGTGGGCACCAGAGCAATAGGTGTGGATACCAGCGCAAAGGGTGTGGTATCAGAGCAACGGGTGTGGGTACCAGAGCAACGGGTGTGAGTATCAGAGCAATGGGTGTAGGTACCAGAGACACGGGTGTGGGTACCAGAGCAACGGGTGTGGGTACCAGAGCAACGGGTGTAGGTACCAGAACAACGAGTGTGGGTGCCAAAACAATGGGTGTGGGTACCAGAGCAACAGGTGTGGGTACCAGAGAAATGAGTGTGGGTACCAGAACAACGGGTGTGGGTACCAGAGCAATGGGTGTGGATACCAGAGCAACGGGTGTGGGTACCAGAACAACGGGTGTGGGTATCAGAGCAGCGGGTGTGGATAGCAGAGCAGCGGGTGTGGGTACCAGAGCAACAGGTGTGGGTACCAGAGCAACGGGTGTGGATACCAGAGCGACGGGTGTGGATACCAGAGCAACGGGTGGGGGCACCAGAACAACGGATGGGGATACCAGAGCAACGGGTATGGATACCAGAGCAATGGGTGTTAGTACCAGAGCAACGGGTGTGGATACCAGAGCAACGGGTGTGGGTACCAGAGCAACGGGTGTGGGTACCAGAGCAACATGTGGGGGCACCAGAGCAGCGGGTGTGGATACAAGAGCAACGGGTGCGGGTACACGAGCAACGGGTGTGGGTACTAGAGCAACGGGTGTGGGTACCAGAGCAACGGGTGTGGGCACCAGAGCAGCGGATGGGGATACCAGAGCAACGGGTGTGGATACCAGAGCAACGGGTGTGGGTACCAGAGTATCGGGTGTGGGTACCAGAGCAACGGGTGTTAGTACCAGAGCAACGGGTGTGGATACCAGAGCAACGGGTGTGGGTACCAGAGCAACGGGTGTGGGTACCAGAGAAGGCGACTACATTTGAACAGCTGGGAAGTGGCATAACTGCATTCCTGTTGTAGAAGGAATAACATGAGACGGCTGATGTGGGTATGCAACTTTGTTCTGGAACGAATAACATTGGACAGCTGATGTGATCATGCAACTTTTGTCTGGTTCAAAAAATATTTGATGACTGATGTGGTTATGCAACTTTGTTCCTCAACAATTGAGTGACTGGCTTTCAATAGCCAACGATAAACAGAATAAATAATACATTATCGTCCAAGGGGCACAATTAGGATCAAGTGCTCATATGCTTGATGACAATTAGAACCCAGTGCTCCCATGCTTGACGACAATTAGATCCCAGTGCTCCCATACTTGATGACAATTAGAACCCAGTGCTCCCATGCTTGACGACAATTAGAACCCAGTGCTCCCATACTTGATGACAATTAGAACCCAGTGCTCCCATGCTTGATGACAATTAGAACCCAGTGCTGCCATGCTTGATGACATAGCACTATAGCACTAAAGGGCTCGGTCAGGACCACACAACCCGCACTTCGTGTCAGGTGTGAAGTCCAAAATCAGTGTCCGCAACAGGACCTGACAGCTTTCAGCTGAGTCATATCAACAGAGCCTACCCACACCAACGTCTCTCCCGTTTCTCAGCCAGACAAACAAGGACGGAAAACCCACCAGGATCACGTGAAAACACCTCCATTCACAATCCTTCTCCTCTCAGGCCTACCCGTATCAAGCTCTCTCGCTACATCCACGCTGATATCTCCCTACCAAACGCCTGTTCCGCGTCATCCATTTACTAACATTTCGGTCTTCTTCAGGCCTCCGATTGATCACCCTATTCGCCTATCTCTCATCATCCTTGCTCACCAAATGTCGGAACCACCTCAGAATAATGAAACCTACTCGGTCCTGTCACTTCATCATTATCGTAGTTCTAATTCGAACAACACCATTATTGAGCCTGTCCCTTAACGTCTTTTCATTTCATTTCAGAAACATTAAAACCTTTTCTCTCTTCTGCCCTCGCCAACACGTCTTAGCCCCGTATAACAGTTGGGACTACTACACCTTTATACAATACTCTCATTGCTTCCAGTCCTTCCAGTCCTAACGCTTATCAACCCAACACTCACGAGCACTTCTTCAATATACTTTTCAGCTCAGTTTCCACAAGCACGGTCAGATCCAAATGAAAACCTTGGTACTATCAGATTGAACTCCCTCTGATAACTGTCCATTCAGGCTCACTAAACCAAACTCCAATACTTTCCCCTACACAACTTCTCTTTCGAATCTGACAGAAGTGTGGTAGACACCAGTGCCGTATCATTCGCAAACAGCAATGGACTAAACTGCATACTCAGCCCAATTGCTCCAACAAACAATATGCTCCGAAATACAAATCTGGCTTTCAATTTCCTGGCCACTTCACTCATGCAGAGATTGAGCAGCCAAATATGAATTAAATATCCTTGTCTTAGTCAAATTTCATTGGGAACCAAACACTCATCTCGCTTCCTAGTTTAGCACAAGCTCTGCTGCTGTGGACCGCTCTTAACAAATTCCCGCCCACTTTGAACAATCACGACACCCTCCACATCGGCCTCTTGTCGACCCCATTGTAGGCCTTTTCCAGATCCACCATGGCCCAGAATACATCCTTTCCTTTGCACTTTGCTCACCTTGTTGGTAAGCAAACACTCGTTTTTTTCCAAGCTGATATTGGATTGTTCCATTACATGATATTTGACAATTCTATGTGAAAGGGAGGTTTACAAGTGTTTACAAGTGTAGGAAGACAACAACAGGCCTATTGGCCCAAACTAGGTTGCCTTTTGAATGCAAGGGGGTTAGTTCTGTAGTAGAACGTCTAGAGGCCTATTGGCCCAAACTGGGTTGCCTTTTGATGGCAAGAGGATTAGTTCTGAAGTAGAACCTTGAAAAGAGCTTCGTGTGCCATTTCTGTTTTTATTTTATGAAGGCAAGAGGGTTAGTTTTGTAGTAGAACGTCTAGAGGCCTATTGGCCCAAACTAGGTTGCCTTTTGATAGGAAGAGGATTAGTTCTGAAGTAGAACGTTGAAGAGAGCTTCGTGTGCCATTTCTGTTTTCATTTTAACAACAGAAAATGGAACGGTTTAGGTGACCAATAGTAGGGGCTTCAACTGTACCCCTACGGGCTGACAATCTAATTTTATGCTACATTATACGGAAATGAACCCTTTTCTCCCAGTTATTCTGCAGCAGCTCCCATTTGAGGATCTCATCCACTCTCCTCGCCAGATCCGGTCATTGGATTATCACCAATCTACCGTCATCGCCGGTCCTAACGCTAATAGACTTTCGCCACCCTCTTCTTCATTCAGACTTCAAAGGCCATTTTGCGGCACTAAATCCTCGTAGCTGAGTCAGGGACTGACGCAGCGCCTCTTTCCCCAACAACGCTCGGTGGAACATTGGCTCCGGTGCACTGCAGTGGAGGGACTTGATTGGCAATTATGGTAATTTGAACACTGACAACAGTATTGGGATGAAGTCCGCGATCGATGGAGTTGTTCGAATGGGTAAATTGACGTCAGGTAGAGTGGATTTTTGAATGAAGAGGAAGATAAAGAGATTGGTATACTGAACAACAGCCGTAGTGACATGAACGCACTGTAGAGGAGCCGTTGCCGTGGGGAACAATCGTTTGATAATTTATTTAAATAAACTAATATCCTTAAAAAACTGCTGAAAGATCCTATTCACCGAATAAATTGGTGAGTATTTCTTGAAGACGTTCGTCTAATATACTTTTACCATTGTTGGTAAATTCATCACTAGAAAAATAAAAGTTATAACATCATTCCCCAACGGCAACATTTTCCCTTAATATCCACGGAAGAAGTAAATCTCGAAGAGGCCAGAAAAATTCTTCAAATTCAATATCGATTCAATTCGATGTGATTTTAGAATTTCTGGCGCAGATGACGTATATTCTAAGGCATCTACGGAATATCGCAGAGTTTCGATCCACTGCAGCGACAGTGGCCGTGAGGAAGAGGAGATTATCCAAGAGTTTTGATCCACTGCGGCGACAGTGGCCGTGACGAAGAGGAGATTATCCTAGAGTTTTGATCCACTGCGGTGACAGTGGCTGTAAGGAAGAGGAGATTATCCCAGAGTTTTGATCCACTGCGGCGACAGTGGCCGTGAGGAAGAGGAGATTATCCCAGAGTTTTGATCCACTGCGGCGACAATGACCGTGAGGAAGAGGAGATTATCCCAGAGTTTTGATCCACTGCGGCGATAGTGCCCGTGAGGAAGAGGAGATTATCCCAGAGTTTTGATCCACTGCGGTGACAGTGGCCGTGAGGAAGAGGAGATTCTCACTCTGAATAATTTTTATCTACCTGAAACACAACGTAAAGGAGTGAAGGAGTGCCAGGGGAACTTGAGGGAACGGGCCGAAACGTTAGGTTTTCATCGACGCTGCCGAATATTTAGTTGGTGGATTACTATCTCCGCAAACTTGTATTTCGCTGTGTAGAAACGCTTGTTTCTGCTTGGCTAGAGTGTTTATTGTACTGAAGTTACAGTTAAACGCTTGTCTCAGCTTAACTAAAGTGTTTATTGTACTGAAGTCACAAAAAACGCTCGTTTCAGCTTGACTAGTGGTTATTGTACTGGAGAAACAATTAAACGCTCGTTTCAGCTTGACAAGTGGTTATTGTACTGGAGAAACAATTAAACGCTTGTTTTAGCTTGACTAGTGTTTATAGTACTGAAGTACCAAATAAACGATTGTTTCAGCTTGACCAGAGTGTTTATTGTACTAAAGTCACAATCAAACGCTTGTTCCATCTTGACTAGTGTGTTTATGGTAATGAAGTCACAAATAAACGCCTGTTTCAGCTTGACAATAGTGTTTATTGTTCTGAAGTTCCAAATAAACGCCTGTTGTAGCCTAACTGGAGTGTTTATTTTACTGAAGTCACAGTTAAACGATTGTTTCAGCTTGACTAGAGTGTTTATTGTACTGAAATCACAAATAAACGCTTGTTTCAGCTTGACTAGAGTGTTTATTGAACTGAAGTAACAATTAAACGCTTGTTTCAGCTTGACTAGAGTGTTTATTGTACTGAAGTCACAATAAGAAGCTTGTTTCAGCTTGACTAGTGTTTATTGTACTGAAGTAGCAAATCAGCGCTTGTTTCAGCTTGACTAGAGTGTTTATTGTACTGAAGTCACAATAAAACGCTTGTTTCAGCTTGACTAGAGTGTTTATTGTACTGAAGTCACAATAAAACGCTTGTTTCAGCTTGACTATAGTGTTATAGTACTGAAAACACAATTAAACGCTTGTTTCACCTTGACTAGAATGTTTATTGTACTGAAGTCACAATTAAACACTTGTTTGAGCTTGACTAGAGTGTTTATTGTACTGAAGTCACAATCGAACGCTTGACTCAGCTTGACAAGAGTGTTCATTGTTCTGGAGTCACATATAAAAACCTGTTCCAGCTTGACTTGAGTGTTTATTTACTGAAGTCATAATTAAACGCTTGCCTCAGCTTGACTGGAGTGTTTATTGTACTGAAGTCACAAATAAACGCCTGTTTCAGCTCGATTAGAGTGTTTATTGAACTGAAGCCACAATTAAACGCTTGTTTCAGCTTGACTAGAGTGTTTATTGTACTGACGTCCCAAATAAACGTCTGTTTCAGCTTGACTAGAGTGTTTATTGTACTGAAGTCACATATTAACGCTTGTTTCAGCATGACTAGAGTGTTTATTGTACTGAAGTCACAAATTAACGCTTGTTTCAGCATGACTAAAGTGTTTATTGTACTGAAGTCACAAATTAACGCTTGTTTCAGCATGACCAGAGTGTTTATTGTACTGAAGTCACAAATTAACGCTTGTTTCAGCATGACTAGAGTGTTTATTGTACTGAAGTCACAAATTAACGCCTGTTTCAGCATGACTAGAGTGTTTATTGTACTAAAGTCACAAATTAACGCTTGTTTCAGCATGACTAGAGTGTTTATTGTACTGAAGTCACAAATTAACGCTTGTTTCAGCATGACCAGAGTGTTTATTGTACTGAAGTCACAAATTAACGCTTGTTTCAGCATGACTAGAG